>JAMXIJ010000071.1:0-23890 GCA_025742365.1 Coniothyrium glycines | reverse complement strand
CTATATCTAAATAACTATATTATAAAAAAGTAAATAATACTATAAGTAGTAGACTTCTCTCTATTACTATATACTAGTTATTAGTCTATCTAGTACCAATAATATAAGCCTTTTAATCTATCCTTTCTATATTAATCTATTATAGGTTCTAATAATAAGCTTCTAGTAATATTATAAATAGAATAAAATTACTCTTTATTATAATTTAACTAAAAGGTATATTATAGAAAAAATATCCTTAGTATCTTAATTATAAATACCTTAGCTATAAAGTAAAAAAAAATATTAATATTAATATTATATTTAATATACTTTTAAGTTCTAGTATAGATAGAATATCTATATATCTTCTAATTATTCCTAACCTTATCTTTAAATAATATAATACTACCCTTAAGAAAAAGATATCTATTTTTTTATTATTATCTTAGTAACTTATCTTACTATAAGCTTTATAGTACTATAATAAGAAAGGTTTTTAATCTAAAAATCTAATATAATATTCTTAGTGTATAAAAGAGACTATAGATAGAATTTTAGCTTATAGGATAATGTTATAGTTATCTTAGAGTATATCCACGTATTAGTGTTCTGCTAACACATTATAAAAAGCGGACATTTTTTTCTTGAGGGGGGTGATAAGGCGAGATCGGGCCCGCTCTCCTCCGATAAGGGTCAACGACTAGCTCCCCGTAGAGGCACGAGGCTAGAGCCCATGGGTAGCACCTGGGTCCTGGACTCCTGGCCCACAGTACTGTGTACACGCAGCCATAACACTCAACTCCCCCTCCTCTTCCCCCTCTTCCCACACGCATTGCGTCTTCGATCCGCCCGCAATGCGCTCGTCGGTCTCTACAGCCACGGCGCCGCCCCGCAAGCCTGCAGGCCGCAGCTTCACAGTCAAGGCGGAACGGGAAAAGGCCGTGGCGCCACAGTCGGCAGAAGACCACGACCGCTTTTTCTGGACGTACACGGAGGAGCCGCACAGGAGCAGGCGCATGGCCATTATCAAAGCACACCCAGAGGTATGTCCTGCCACGCCTCCGCATGCTTCCACTGGCTGATGCAGCGTCGTCGCAGGTGACCAAACTCTGCGGCCCTGAGCCAATGACCAAATACGTCGTCCTTCTCGTTGTCTCGATCCAGGTGCTTTGTGCATGTCTCCTTGGCAACACGCCAATGCTGTCATGGCCCTTCTTCTTGACTGCATACATCGTTGGAGCGACCGCGAACCAGAACCTCTTTCTTGCGATCCACGAGATTTCGCACAATCTTGCGTTCCGATCTCCCCTGGCCAACCGTGTCTTTGCAGTCTTTGCAAACCTGCCCATCGGGATACCTTACAGCGCCTCGTTCCGACCATACCACCTAACACACCACAAATCCCTTGGCGTCAACGGCTTGGACACCGATCTGCCTACAGCGTTTGAGGCTATTTTCCTCGACTCGGTCGCTGGAAAGGCTTTTTTCGCAACCTTCCAAATCTTGTTCTATGCGCTGCGACCCATGTTCATCTACAGTCTGCCCATGACCAAAATACACCTCTTCAATGTCCTTGTCCAATTGGCCTTCGACTATGCCCTGGTTCGGTTTGCCGGGGGACGGGCATTGGGCTACTTGATCCTCAGCAGTTTTCTTGCTGGGTCTTTACACCCTTGTGCAGGTCACTTCATCGCCGAACACTACGTCTTCGAGAAGCCAAACAAAAGTGTCGCGAACCCGGCTAATAAGCTTCCAATACCCGAGACCTACTCGTACTACGGTGTTCTCAATTTCTTTACCTACAATGTTGGTTTGCACAACGAGCACCACGACTTCCCAGCCATACCCTGGTCCCGCCTTCCTGTTCTCAATCGCATAGCTCACGAATTTTACGAAGACCTTCCCCAGCACAAGAGCTGGGTTTATGTGTTGTGGCAGTTTATCTGGGACAATGACATCAGCCTTTGGTGCCGTGTCAAGCGAGAAGAGGGTGGAAGGAAGGTTGGCACCGGAAGCTGCTGGAGCGAGGAGGAATTAGGCGCGAATGAAGGGAAGGGTCCCATCTCTGGCGTTCGGTAGCTTTTTACACATATTATAGAAAGGCGTTCTGGTGATCAGGCTTTCACAACAAAATAATATCTAAGAAAATCTTGTTGTCGCCGATAGCTCTTCCAGCATGCACACCGATCTACTGTAGTTGATTTCAATCACGACGGGTTAGAGCGACAGACAACACAAGACATTCCAAAATCCGGGCTTGCATGAACCACGCATCTATGGTCAAACTTGCTAGCAACGAACTGGGCTTCTGTAGCTCGCAAAGAGAATGTGCAGAGGCGGTTGCTGCGCCCAACATCTAGCAGTGCGACGTCACAACTAACTAATTATCCCTGAAGCGCGGTGTTGATGACATTAGGAGGCCCGCTCAAGAGCAGAAGGGGAAGCTACTGCAGGCTGCCGGTTGTGCCGCATGTACTGTAGTGCATAGCAAAAGTAGTATATTAGGCTAAAAAAAAGCAGGGCTACTTAGGGGTTAAAAATACCTATATTAAATACTTTATATAGCTAACTTAAGCTTTAATATTAGCTAAGTACCTCTTTTTTATACTATTTACTAAATAATTAAAATAATCTATTAAAATAAAATCCTAAGCCTTTTATATAATACTATAATACCTCTTAAGTATATACTACTTACTAGTTAATAAACTTAGATAGTTTAATTAAATTTAGTTTTTTATTATATTTTAAACTATTTTAATTAAATTAAAATCTAGTAATAAAAAAGCTAGAATATAAGATAAAGTTTTTTTTTAGCTTATTATAAGTAGCTTAAGCTAAATATCTTAAAGCTTTATTTTATATAAACTATAGTTAAGGCTTTATATATAACTATTTTTTAATTAGTAGTATAACTTTTTTCTTATAAAATTAACTATTAATTAACTTTTATTCTTTTTTTAAAAATAAATAAAGACTTTTCTTATTTTTAATAAAGTAACCCTAAAATATTTATCTTTTATTTTAGTATTTTATCTATAATATTAGTATTACTTAATACTTTACTATATAGATATATTATATACTTCTTTTTATACTAGTTTCTTTTAAATTATATTTTCTTACTTTATAAAATCTTAAACTAAGTTTTTTTATTTTAAAAAAGATACTTATAAGCCTAAGTTAGGTATAGTTTTTAATTCTTTTAAAGTAAAAGTATTTTAGCTATTACTATATAATATAAATAGCCTTATAAGTAAAAGATATTATAAATAAAGTATTTAAAATACTATTATAAATTATTATACTTAAACTAGTTAGCTAAATCTTTATAGCTTATTTATAAGGTTTACTAGCTATTTTTTATAGATTAAATAAGCTTATTAACTTATAAAATATTAAGTTAAAAAAGTTAGCTAGGCTGCTACTAAAGTATAAGGTAGTAGTTAAGTAAGTAGCTAACCTACTACTTAGTTACTTTAAGGTAATTAGCTATAGCCTTATATATATAGCTAACTAAGTATAATATATAAATATAGATCTTATTATAATATATAAGATATTAGTAATATAGTTACTAGTATATAGGATATATAGATATAGTTAAAGCTTTAGCTATATTCTTAAGTAGATATAAAAATAAAATAAAAAGTTAGGATTACTATATTTAAATTATTATTTAAGATAGGATAAAAGCTCTTAAAAGCTTAATATTTATAGATTAATATAAGTACTAAGCTTATTTAGATTATAACTAGCTATTTCTAGGCCTCTGATGCTATTTTGCCCTATACACTACTTAAGCCATATACCACAGTACTGTTATTCTTGGCGTACGGTCAACGATGGCCGTTAAGTCTACTCCCCCCCCCCCTCGAACACGAGCACCATGTGAGACAAATGCAAGACCTTGGTTGAAGCCTTGACTAAATCTCTCAATCACAAGCATACAATGCGGCTGCAAGACGTCTGCATTCTACTCGCCACGCTATGGTAGCCTCCAAGGACGAAGCCACTGAACTGAGACGTCAACATGACAACCGACGGCGAAGGACGCATTGCATTCCACCCGCCCTATAGTTCATCGCAAGCCGCCCTGTCATGACACTTAGCTGGTTCACACAGAACGTCAACTGCGCGTCCTGGATTTTGTTCTGCGCCTACGCTCTACCACTTGATGCACACATCCATGCTTTGCATCGAAACTGCCAAACGGTCTTACTCAGAACCGGATATATATTATCTTATCCGAGGCACACCGGCTCTCTGGAGGTGGGCACTCAGGCTATACATTTTTACAATCTGTCCTTTATGGCTTGAGTGCAAAATGTGAAGATTAAGTACGACGTGTGCTTTGATGATGAGATGGATCCTACTCGAGACAATATGTCAGATTTTGACCACTACATGGCCTGAGATTTTTGAGGACTTTTCGAATAAGATGTTGTCGAAACATGCCCAATTAGCCTTGAGGTCCAGACTTTCTTGCTGGTAGAGGCAAGCTCTGCTGGCGAAAAGCGGACTGCACCTCCTGTTGCGATGAATTGGCGCGATTACCCTATCATCTCGTAGATGATGGCGAATGGAGAAAAGTCAATACGTATGATTTCGAACGTACGACCGCTCTGATGCCTTCTCGAGGGCTTAATGGGCTGATTGATGGATTTTAGGGACTTTGCATGAACAAGAGAGGATCTGATTGCAACTAACAAGCCTCAGGGTCGTTGCTATCAAAGCTAAGGCCGATAATATTCCGGTAAGTGGAAACCTATGCTTTGTACGAAGAAGCTAGAAGCTTGGTTGGCAAGCTCGGAATGGTCGAGAGCAGCGGTAATTCAATCAAATTTTGACGGACATATCTGAGTAATATAATAGGGTCTATACCGCTATACAGAAGTGGTTATGGCTGCTCGTGCGTGGACCTTTGCTGTCGGAAAGCCTGTTGAGGTGTTACATGCTGACTTTCTCCCATCGCAAACCATCATTCAAGTCGCCTTTGGTAGCACCCCACTTGTCCACGAAATAGTTATCCCTAGGCTTCCATGGGCCCCTTTTAGCACATTTTGGCAATAGGCTCATTGCGTTTGTTATGTATGTGCTGTTTAAAGGGCTTGCGCTAGTCTCCAATTTCCTATCTTCTTCGCTGATTTCGGGTACAACTGATGTGTATCCACTTTCGTTCATATGCTTGATGATACGTGTGAACAGGCGTGAGGATGTATCTGAGCCTAGCGTCCATGAAGCGTTCCAGAAGCCAATGATGTTGCCAAGGTTTGGTAAAGAAGTCAGCATACCGAAACGCCACATATACTGCGAGGAGATGTCAACTTTTTGACCGTCGACGCTGAAGTTAATACCGCCAAGGAATCTGAGGCTGAGACCTGTTGCGGTGACAATTATGTCAGCATCGAGCTTTCCACCACTGTCAAGCTCGATGCCATCTGAAACAATGGTCTTGATAGTATCCGTCACGATATGTGCTCGCCCTGAGCTGAATGCCTTGAAGTAATCACCATCAGGACACAGACATAAACGCTGCTGCCACGGGTTGTAACCAGGCTTAAAGTGTGGATCAATCGGAAAGTCGTTTGGGAGCTGGCTTTGCGCTCGCTTCCGAATGACTTTGGCAGCACGGGAGGGGAACCACATGCAGAACTTATACAGGATAATAGGCACGATGGTAAACATGAAACCTGTATGATGTCAATGGTCGTGATATTACAGTGAATATCGAGAGAAACCTACGCTTGTATCTGCGCACGAACCACACAGGCGCATACTTCTCCCACCAAGCATCATTGTTCTGTGGCAGGCTCATGATGTAGCTTGGGCTTCGCTGAAGCTGCGTCACAGAACCGACACCTCCATCAACCATGGCAGGCAAGAGCGTGATGGCTGTTGCACCTGAACCAACAATAACCATTTTCTTGCCCTTGTAGTCGAGATTTTCGGGCCAGAATTGTGGGTGAATGGTCTGTCCTTTGAAATTCTCCAGCCCGGGGATGCGCGCCTTTGCGGGCGTTTCATAGCTGTAATAGCCAGTGCCCGTGATGATCCATTTGGTCCAGTACACAATTCTGCGTGCCTCTTGTCCATCCCCACCGCCGACCTGTATCTCCAGCCTCCAACGCTGCTCATTCGTCCTCCAATCAGCAGTAGCTACTTTGTGACTGTATCGTATATTCCGCTCAATGTCAAATTTGTCGGCCGTTTCATGCAGATAGCTCATGATGCTGTCGCCACTCGCAATGGGATGGTTGGACTTCCATGGATAGAATTGGAAGCCCAGCGTATACAGGTCAGAATCGGAGCGCACACCTGGATACTTGAATTGCGACCAGGTCCCACCAAGCTCATGACGAGCCTCGAGGATGGCGTAGCGAGAGTCTGGCAGCTCTTCTTGAACACGATAGGCGGCATTGATGCCACTGAGACCGCTGCCGATAATGAGCACGTCGAATTGCTCCGCGTTCGTAGGGCTGTCGGCTGCGGCGTGACCGTTCATAGTTGGCGAGGATGATTGAGCAGGGGCGGATGCAGGTACGCGGTCACTGCACGGGTCCGGTGGTGGTGTGGACAGGATAAATGTGTGGGGTAGAGGACTTCATGTATCAATTCGTACTACCGATACCGGTACCAGTATCTCATCGGCACCCAATGTGTCCGAGTGAGCCTTCGCCCGATAAAACCAATGTTATCGACCGTTCACGCGCGATTGGTGTTGCCAGACTTCACTACTGTGGTGAAGACGTCAGTCCTAGATGCATCTTGGATTTTTGCCTCGGCCCTCGTGGACGCTGTCCAATCATGGCTAGTCATTGACAGCGCGATACCATTTGTAGCAACGCTTGCGACGATGCTTCCTCCAAACTGCCCCTCATCTTCCACACAGGATGTAGGATCTTAAAAGCATAGTAGAGTCCTGCAGTATGAATCTGCCGAGGCACGATCTCGTTGTCTTGAGGCACATGAGAAAGGGAACACACTGAACCAAGTTGGCCAAGTAACGTCCAATTTCAAGGCTGAGATTGTGCAATGTGTTGTTTCACTATGCTGCCATTGCTATCGTATCCTTCATTATCATTACTAGAGCAAGGGGTTGAGCGGAATAGCAATGAGGTTCAGCCGATGTAGGGCTCGACACAGGTCCTTCGCCACGTCGTCACGAGGTTCCGACCATGCTTTGACTAGTATTATTGTTTCACCTTCGCCGCTACTACGGTATTGCTCAGGTCATGCAAGCTGTCGAGCTTAGCTAGTGCGATTAAGTAGACTGGAACCACGATATCGTGGCACATCAGTAGAGGTCAGCGTTCAAAATGATCAAATCATATTTTCATGGTTACTCTTAATTAGCTCTTTGTCCCAAGTGTTCAGAGTGTGAATGATTTTATTGTTTATTAGGAGGAAAATACCTATATAAGGAAAACAGTCTCGCGCCCTTTCTCCAGTAACGGCCTCCTAATTCGTTCCGCATTACAGAATCGTCGTTTCCACCACTAAGCTGTCTATGCCATGGCTGGAAAGCAACTGGATCACCACGAGGCCGATTCAGGCATCGTAATCCTGAAATCCATGGAACTTGTGTACCCGTGCGGACATTCCCACTGTTAAGGTACTGCCCTGTCTTGAGCTGTGGAATGTGATGATAGACTTACTCCTTACTTTGCAAGTGTTGTCTTCGAAAAATCGATTTTCTTACAATATAAGACTCTTGATTGCCTGGATCTGCACCCGAGACTTGGGGATGGAATGGTATCTATATAGCATTCTGGTAACCATACTACTTAGTTAGGGTTCTCTCTCTCCGATAATGAAACTTACTGGTATGTCTATTAGCAAGCATATTAAGCAGATTTTCGATTTAATTACACTGATAATACTTCCAAATTCTACAGCATACCTCTAGCTTCGTACCCTATCTTGTTATATTGCAGGCTATACCTACTAGGAGAGAGTCTGGTTGCAGAATCTAAGCAGATCTTAACATATATAATACTTAGATTACTCTTTAGCAAGCATAATTAAATCTAATGTCTACGAGTCGTAGCCAAGTTTGTTATGCGATCTAGACAATACCATTAATACATAGTGTATCTTTCCCGGATAACCTAGGGTTGTGTTAATATGATTTGTCGACCTTGCGGACAATTGTATTATACGTATAGTAATGGGTGGGCTTACGCTCGGCATTAAACTGACTCGAAATCGAGTAATACTAATACCTAGATTTTGGTGATTGTAAATCGTATCCGTCAGTATCCTGTATATGGCTCCCCTTATCCAGTATAAACCAATTATGACTATTAAGGCCACACATTATTACGAGTAGGACCCATCCGGAATCAATCGTCAGCACTTGCCCTATTATGGCCGAAGAAAAGTCTTGATTTGTGACTCTTGATCCTGGTGAAGCGCTTGTAGGTGGTGTCACTTAAGGGACAACAGCATACGCCAGAGATGTGGTATTTTTAATTATGGAGACTAGATTTCATTAGCTATGACATTATATACGTATAAACAAGGGCTAGCACTAGCCTTCTCACAGGATTTGCTAATTTCGATGCATCCAATCACGTGAAATCAAATTCGTGAGGCTTCAATCATTATACAAAATAAGCTATGCACACTAGACTTGGCTCTGTGTGATACTGGCTTTGCGAGGATCTCACTTACTTACCAATTAGCGGAATTTTATTGTGGCTGTGATTTTGCAACCCGTCTACCGGCATTGTGATTGATCGCATCCATGAAAATGCTAGTCAAAAGCTTAGTAGGACGCGCCGCATTCGCTGCTATCAAAAGTCTTTCTTCTGTTCCTGTTCACATGGCACAGTGAATTAACGTCGCATGGTTACGATACTGAAAGGAGTCAACGCAAGCAGTCAACATGAGTACTGGTAAATTGCGATCTCTATATTAGTGTTGTGATGCTAATGAATACTAGTATTTGACATGGTGACAAGCCTGGAGAGTGACAGGGATACGACAGTGTTAACGGTAGATTCCATGACTACGCGTAGGTATGATAGGTGGGACTAGTCCTTGGATGCTGGCTGCATTGTTTGAAAGGAGACCCATACGCGGAATCTTCCTTAAGTGTCCACTTAGCCAACTAAGGTGTTTTGGGACAGAAGTAACAGAGAGATAGACAACGACATTACATCATACTACTAATGATTGTGAATAGTCATGAACTTATTCTCATTATGGAAACAAGGACATGTATAAGAAGGCAGAACGAGATTCATGGTTCGACGTCTTTTATTTGATAGTCGTAGTGTCAAGATTTGCGCAGCTATTGTCTATTACAACTACCAAAATCAGCTAGTTTATCTACAAGGCATACTGACTTGGTCATGGACGTGTTTAGCATGCTCGTCCACACCAATGTTGTATAATGATATATGAGGCCGACCAAGCTTACGAGAGCCTGATAAGGTGAACTAACCCTACTATCTTGCAGGACACGTCCTATTTGCATTTGTCTCACGCGCTTAGATCTTCGTTTTGGCCGACGCAGTCACCACTCTTCCATGCACGTAGCAGATGCTTCGCATCTTCTCTGCCGCTTCGCCCCAGAGTTCGTTCCTTAACAAGCTGTAGACACCCATCTTAGCTTTTCCTTGTACTTCCTTAGCTCTCTGCAAAGCCACATTCAGCATGTCCTTGGGATCTGCTAACTCGTCAACTATGCCGTCCACGAATGCTTCTTGTCCTGTCCATCGATGAGCCTCGAGTAACATCTTGCGTGCGATTTGGGGTCGAAGCTTGAGTCTGGGCAGGTATCCGATACCAGGAAAGTGCAGACCAAGGTTGACGGGAGGCATGGAGAAGAAGCCACGTGAAGAGTTCATAATACGATAATCGTGTGCAAGTGCAAAAGGGCACGCTCCGCCAAATGTGTGCCCAGTGAGTAATGCAATGGTAGGAAAGGGGTAGTCAAGAAGTGTTGCAAGGAGCTACTCATGGTCAATGCAAAGCCTTTCTCAAGAACATGACTACGTATTGTAGCACGGGTACGAAGAGTTCTGTATGCCTTGCATGCGTAACCTGAGCGAGAAGGACGACATACAGGAAAGAAACCATCGTTGTTAGCGAATGGATTGGTATCAGATTCGTCCAGGTCCAGGCCGGTACACCAAAACTTCTCGCCGTTCCCTCTGGTTATCACACATCCCTCGGAGTCGCATCCAAGCTCTCGCTCAATGTTTCGCAGCGCCCTAATAATTTCTTGCGCGAATCTTACACTGAGTCTGTTCTCAGGCGCCTTTTGAAGGGTAATAACAAAGTTGCGACCATGTCGATCGATGCGTAAATTCTAGTACTCGCCTTGCATTGTAGCTGTTTCGATATGGCGGTCAAGCTCTAGGTACAACGCGCACAAGAAGCCTCACTTTCAATCTGACCAAGGCGTACTGACCGTCAAGCTCAGAGCAGCGAGATTGTCACCGTGGGGCGTAAATTGCGCTTATGATATCGAAGATGAATCTAATGCTTTAGCCTCGGTAGGCCCGCGTGCGGAGACACTGCGGGGGGATACCGTGAGTAACGCTAGAACTCGCACAACTATATAATGTTTACAAGCTTACTAGTAAGGTTTAATAGTATATTACGTTATAACTTTTGAATAAGTAATCTTGCTATTATACTTCTAATATTTAGTATTAGTATACTATATACTCTATAAGAAATCTTAGTTTTATAAGCTAGCTTATAAAAAATTAATAATATATATATATTTAAAAGGGTTTGTAACTAAGTAATAGAGTTATTCTTATTTACTAGTAGCTAGCTTAATTATAAACTTTATTTAGTATTCTACTTTTACTATATAATTTTTTATATTACTTATAAATACTTTTTTATATACTAAACTATTACTTTTTATAGTTTATAAAAATACTTAGAACGCTTATACTTACTATAGATTACTTAGTATATCCTTTTAAGAAAATAACTATAAGTTTTAAGCTTTATAATACTATAAAAGTAGATTAACTAATATCTAAATAGATATTAGAAAGTACTAGTCTTATATAGATAATATAATAATATAGGTAATAAATACTATCTTTAATATATTAAAGCTACTATAAAGGTAAATAGAAATTTCTTATAGCTAGATTAAGTAAATATAAAAATTAATATTAATAGGACTTTTATAAAAGAAGTAGAAAGATATATCTATTATAAATTCTATTTAAGTAGCTTTTATACGTAAGTATTATTAAAAAAGATTAAGATAGTAGACTAATATTTATAGTTATATTTTTATATCTTAGGTATAAGTATAGCTTAGATTTAATACTTAGTATAGGTAAACCTTAAGTATAGATATTAATTATATAATAGAAAGTAAAGTAAAAATTAATATTTTATTAGTTTCTAGTATAGAGAGTTATAATAGGTTCTATTTAAGATATCTTAAATTCTATTTTTTATATAATAGTATTTAAGGACTTTATTTATAGAAAAAGAAGGTATATAGGCTATAGATATATATATTCTTTTTTCTTATCTAACTAATATAAAATAAAACTATATAAGTTATAATAGAGATTATAAGATTCTTTAGTATTCTATACTAGGCTTATCTTATAATATACTTAGTTAGTACTATAGATATATCTAATCTATACTTAATATATATAATAGGAGTAATAAGTATTATTATATAACCTACTAAATATAGAGCTATCCCTTTACTATTATCTTATAGTATAAAGTAAATATTTATACCTATAGCTACCTTTAATATAAGTAAATAATAATAAATAGATACTTAGAGTATATATAAGAGTTAGAATTAGATTATTTAATCTTTTACTTAATATAAAATAGAGGTAGGAAAAGCTTAAATTTAGATTAGGTTAGACTTAGGTTAATAGGTTTTATAGCTAAGATAAACTAAGTTTTTAAATTACTTACTAGTAGAGATTACCTACTAGTAAAGATTATCTACTAGTAAATATAAACTACTTAGTACTAGCTTTTATAGTTTAAAATCTATTTTTAATATTACTATAGACTAATATTATATAATGTTAAAGAAATAAACTAATTTAATAATAATTAGGGGTAAAACTTAACTATTATAAATAAAGAGTTTTAGATAGGTAGGTTCTTATATATACTTTTAAATAGCTATTTATTAATATATACTTTTAAACTTAGATACTTATTCTTATATTAAAAATCTAATTATTATAAATACTAGTAAGTTAGATATATTAACCTATTATAGTTTCTATTATAAGCTTTTTTATTTCTATTATTATTATATTAAAAGCTTAGTATAATAGTTTAAAATATAGATAGTAATATTAGGTAATATATTAGCTATAATAGATTTATTACCTATCATAAGTAGGTAGGTACTAAGTATTTATAGTACTCCTTATAGTAATATCTTATTTAAGATACTTTACCCTTTTAGGTTAGTGTAGGCCTAGTTATATAGGCTAGTACCTAATAAGTAAAGCCTTTTTAGTTACTAAAATATAGTATATTATTAATTCTAAATCTATAATATAAATTCTTAAAGCTTTTTTTTCTATATTTATTTATTAGAGATTAAAATACTTATTTTATAAAATATAATTTTATATTTACTTCTTAGTTAAACTAGCTTAAGTAAACCTTTAATATTAAAATTCTCTAAAGCTAAGTATTATAATAAAGGCTATATAATAATAAGCTACTATTTAAGCAATTCCTATATTTTATAAATTAGCTTATATACTTAGTAATTTTAAAGTATAATTCTTATAATTTTAAACCTATTACTATAATACTAAGTTACTTTTAAGTATATTTCTTATACTCTCTAAGTTTTAGAATTATTAAGTCCTAAAGTAATACTATATATATACTTTTATATAGTAGTACTTTATCTATGTTCTTAAAAAGAATTTTAAAGAATACTTTAATTACTTATATTAATATTTTTAAAAACCTTATAATTCTCTTTTTATACTTTTACTATTACTTTATACTTACTATTATATATTAAGTTTTCTTTAAAAAAAGATTAGTCTTAACTTTTTTTTAGAGTTAAAATATCTTATTCCAACTACTAAAAAAGTAATTTATATTACTATAGGACTTTAATATAGAAAAGATACTATACTTTATTAGTAGTATTATAGGCTGTATATTTAGATAGGAATGTGTATAGGGTAATAAGATTCGGTAAAAGAACCAATGAGTAAGGTGCTAACTTGCGGGGCCGAATCATTAGTCGATGACTAAATCGCTCAATCTGCCGGGTGCCCCTCTCCTTTCCTCGAACACGACACGTTAACAGCTCGCGTGTTGTGTGCGACGCTCACATACGAACCGCCCGCGAGTGGTCTCATCTTTGTCCAAATTCTTTAATGTTTTCAGCACGGATCGATTCAGCAGGGAGCCTGTATCTTGTCCTGAATATCCGTAAACATTGCCAGCTGCTTGCCCAGTTTAATAGCAAAACTAAAGCCATAAGCAGCGAGATCAAGAATGAGTATCTCTAAGAAATATGTCTGGCATACCCAACAAAGTGTTTCAAAATATAAAGGCGTCATGCGCTTCATAGCACAATATCCTACGTTAACACTACTACCTCACATCTACAGTAGTGTCAACTCCATAATGAGAGGATTATGTTAATTCGCACACTCGTGCAAGACTGTATACTTCCCCGCTTGTTTCTTCGAAGCGTGGTCGAGAACGCAATCATCATTATTTGCAAGTTAGTAGCCTTATCAAACATAGCTCATCGGGACATATATTGCCCTGAAGGGCTGAGCCTCAGGAAACAGTCAGTCTACGGCACGCTAGAATCTGCGCCGAATATTCTGTAGAGTGCTAGTTGATACTTCAAGACTAGAGCATTTTTACCTGCAATAAAACCAACGCCAATTCTACTATAGCGTCCAACCTGCAGGGGCTGTCAAATTTGTCGTTTCTAGATACATTGTAGCGTCAAAGCCCCATGGAAAACTGGGGTAAGCAACCGGGTAAAGTCGATGTTCTAATATGATAACCCGATGTACATGGTCTTGGCTAATTTGAAATTGACATGCGATCGTGCGGTGCTTGGATGAACATCCGTTCGCAAAAGCCCCCAAGCAATTACAAGACCCACACTCTTAGCACAAATCTGCATAGGATTACTCCCAAGAACGTCATGACGGCGCTATGGATGCGAGAAGTCCATACTTTCCCTGAGCGCTGGGACGGTTTTAACGTCCGTCTAATACGATTCTGCGGGCCGACGGTACCGTTCCATGAGCATCATGTGGGACATGACAGCGCTCCACAACCATGAATGGAGTATCAGGGCGGTACATCACATGACGGACCGCGTGCTCATCAGAGGCACACCAGGCGTTTGAGCACACCTGTGTATAAAAGCTGTACGGTACCCCGTACTTGCATCCTCTAGCCCCAGTATCATCTGAGATTTGCTCATTGATCGTTTCCCACATTTCAATATGGTGTACTTGACCCAGATTGTCCTTGCAACGACCGTCTACGCAGGCGTTGCACTTGCTGCACCTAAGCCCGCGCCTCCGAGCAACACGACTGTTAACCCATGGATTGGTAGGGATCGGTATGTTGTGGAAAGGTAAGCCATCGGATCAAGGACTCATGCATTAAATTTTTCACTGACATCGGGATCTCGTATTCAGCTACGGGAAAAAGCTAGATCAGACCATTGCTACATTCACGGCCAAAAACGACACACTTAATGCTGCACGAACTCGCACTGTCGCTCAGAAAATTTCCACGTTCACGTGGATCACAACCCGTGCTGGACTGAGCGACATCACTACTGCAGTCAGCCAGGCTCGGAAACAGCGGAAAAGCAACAAGAGGATCATTGTCGGTCTTGTCTTATACAATCTTCCTGATCGGGACTGTTCCGCTGGCGAGTCCGCTGGGGAGCTGAGCAGTGCTACAGGCGGCCTGAAGATTTACAAGAAAGAATTCGTGGACGAGTACGCCAAACTGGTCTCGAAGGCAAAAGATGTTGATTTTGCCATCGTCCTAGAACCGGACTCTCTAGGCAACGCTATTACCAGTACGTGACAGTTATTGATGAGCTACATATAGGACAAACACTGACATTGGTTTTCACCTTTCAGACACAGGAGTACCATTCTGTGCTAATGCGATTCCAATCTACGAGGAGGGCATTGCCTATGCTATTGCCAAGCTCCAATTTCCAAATGTAGCACTTTACATCGATGCAGCTCATGGCGGGTGGCTAGGCTGGGCAGACAACTTGAAACCTACAGCTCAGATATTCGCAAAGGTCGTTAATATGGCGAAGGCTATCAACCCTTTTGCCAAGATTCGAGGTTACTCGACCAACGTATCGAACTATAACTCACTCAATGCTAAGGTTCGCGAAAATTACACAGAATATTCGCCGTCTTGGGACGAGTCGCACTACGCCTCGTCATTAGCACCATATCTTGAGGCTGAGGGGCTTCCCAGCAACTTCATCGTCGATCAGGGCCGTGTAGCTCTTCCAGGAGCTCGTGCCGAATGGGGCGAATGGTAAGAAAGCTTAATTGACGAAGCAAGTGTGTGGTTCGCTAAGTGATCTTAGGTGCAATGTTTCTCCATCTGGTTTTGGCCCCTTGCCCGGAAGCAATCCTAACAATACTCATGTCGATAGTGTTGTCTGGATTAAGCCCGGCGGTGAGAGCGATGGCCGCTGCGGCCTAAATGGTGCTCCAGCAGCAGGAGCTTGGTTCGACGAGTATGTCCAGCAGCTTGTCCAGAATGCTGATCCTCCACTCGTGCCTACCTACCTAAAGGGTCAATAGCCAAGGAATGCTTGAGCGGAATTTTCTAGCTAAGAATATCAATGCAGCAATTGTAGACCATAATCTGATCGAACGCATTATGTCTTTGTATGATGTTAAGCTACCACTTCACGAATTAGCTACACCGTAAGCATCGTCACTTCATGATGAGCGGTGTGTTGAACTATAATATTGTCTTAGAATAGAGGGAACATCTTCCTGCGCTTCCAGAGAAGAAATTACGTCAGACAGTATGTTCAAGCCTATCCCTTAATCTTTCTTATTCTTCCATATGCGCTCTCGACACCTATTTCGTAAAATATCCTTATCTAAAGATATACTACGCCAAACTTCCTACAACAGAACATTACAAGAGTATCTAAAAAGATAACAAACAAATTATAGAAGAGAGTTGCTGTAGAGATAAGATTTAATTTGTTTATTGTTGTTTTAGACACCCCTATATGTTCTATTATAGAAGACAAGACGCAGTAGAGACGGGGTATTATGCATCAAGAATTCGGCTACTTCTGATGCCTACGCTAGCTGCATGAGGTTACCGGTACATACCGATACCCTCCTAAGCCGGCTTTATGACGTGTGATCGGCAACACAGACCTTGAGGACGTCCACCACAGTACAAACGTCTGAGGAGATACTATGCTCGATCGCCACCATGTCAATATTCTGGCAGCGACCCCTCTCAACAGCCCGAGCTGTGACCTCAGCACGATGCTTCCCCGGGAGAACAGAAAGGCGTACATTCATAACAACACCGCTCATGCAGATCATGGAGACAACCAGCTTTACGGAAACGCAGCTAGAGGTCCGAGAAGCGGTGGCTGCAATATGCTCGCAATTTTCAAATAGTTACTGGCGGGAGCACGACGAAGATGGCAAAGATCCGAAAGAGTTTCATGCTGCGCTAGCTAAAGATGGCTGGCTAGGAATTGCCTTGCCCGAGACCTTTGGCGGATCAGGCTTGGGTATTTCTGAGGCCACCATGATGATGCAGACCATAGCAGAGTCTGGTGCAGGTATGGCGGGCGCACAGGCAATACACGCAAACGTTTACGCCACACAGCCCCTAGCAAAATTCGGTACGGAGAAACAGTTACATGAAACAATTCCAAAAATCATCAATGGAGAATTCAGAACTTGTTTTGGTGTAACCGAGCCTAATTCTGGACTTGATACACTGAGACTGACTACTCAAGCGAAGAAGCAGGACAATGGCACATATCTTATTACAGGACAAAAGATATGGATTACATGTGCTCAGGTGGCTGACAGAATGATCTTGCTTGCACGTACAGCTCTGCTTGAGGAAGTAGAGAAGCCGTCAACAGCCCTGAGCATGTTCTGTATTCCTATTGACAAGTCAGCACCAGGACTTGAGATGAGAAGAATAAAGAAAATGGGAGGTCGTGCTGTTGACGCAAACGAGGTCTTCTTTGACGACTACAAAGTCCCGGCAGATTCGCTAATTGGCAAAGAAGGCGAAGGATTCAAAATCATCCTCCATGGGATGAATGCAGAACGGTGCTTACTCGCTGGAGAAGCTCTGGGACTGGGTTACGCAGCTCTTTCGAAGGCGAGTACTTATGCGCGAGAGCGCAAGGTCTTTCAACGACCAATTGGTATGAACCAGGGCGTGGCACATCCACTGGCGGATGCGTATATGTGGTTAGAAAGTGCAAAGCTGGCGACATATCACGCCGCACGCCTTTATGATGCCAGCAAGACAGACAGCTCGATCAGACAGGACGCCATTGGTGTTGCAGCTAATAGTGCCAAGTATATTGCAGCGGAGGCAGCTTTCACTGCATGTGAAAGAGCGATCTTGGCACACGGAGGAATGGGCTACGCCCAAGAGTACGATGTCGAGAGATGGTTCCGGGAGTGCTTGGTCCCTAGAATCGCACCAGTGAGCAGGGAGATGATCTTGAACTATATTGGCGCGAAAGTCTTGCGGCTTCCAAGAAGTTACTAGAGTCCACATCGATGTTATCTCAGCATCTTATGACTCGACAGCGAAGAATTAGCCACAAATATGTGTATCCGGCGCATTCGAGCTCGTGTTGTGCTTTATGGGTTCTTGACACGAGTGTGGTCGTTTATGTGAGGTCTTGATTTAAGGCATAGTTGACCGCTAGACAGCGGTACAAAGCAAATCTCGAAATTGCAACGTTTCTCAGCTCTACAAGGAAAGAGATGAACAACACATAACAGAAATCTGAGCTTGTTACGCGCTGGCATCAAGTAAGCCATTATAGCGTTCGCTACGCCGATTGTGAATGGAGTCACGGCAAAAGGATCAGGTGCTTAGGACGTGGGCTCAATCCTTCGCAGCTAACGCCCTGGAGCCACCGTCACCGGACTGTGCATCTTAGACCTTGCCCGGCACTGGATGCTGATGATGCATACGAATAAGCTTGTAATCTTTGTGTTGCCGGTTTGTGCGTAGTCTAGTTCCTTAGAAGGAACATGTATAGATAGTTTGAAGTATATTATTTTCTCCAGTACAAAGTCCTAAAAATAATTTGATATACACTTTTGATAGTATAAGATAGTATAACGTATAATAAGCTAATTCTCTAAAGTGTGTTGGGTAAGCAAAATAGTAGTTAGTGTAGTGTTTAGCGTTTTCTTGACATAGTACCGGTAAGCAACTTGTTAACACAAAACATACGAGCTGTTCTTGGCGCCGTGTTCAATGCACTGGCCTGTATCGCTCGAATGCTCGCTAACCCAAGAGCTACTACAACCTCTTGTAGCTCCCTTATACATAACACTTCCCCACGGCGTAAGATCAATGATATGCTAACGTTCCGCCCTCCGACCAATATAGTGCTGAACTAAGACGCAACGATAGCCCTAAATAACCTATCTACAACCACGATGTGTAGACCTTTGATTTTCGACGTGTACAGCGCAGACACCATCCATTACCGTGTTTAACTAAGCAACAGGCGGGACCGTGTGACGCGCGCTTTTTTACTAGTAAAAATAATAAGATATTTAGTTTTTAAAGCTTTCTAACTTTTAAAATTAATAATAGATTTTTTTATTTTAATTTATAAGTAATTAATAGTATCTTATTAATATATAGTATAAGTCTTATAGAATATTTAGCTATACTTAAGTATTTAGTATAAACTTCTAAAAGTAGTCTATTTTACTAGTAAAAAGTAGTTATTCTAAATAAAGAACTAATAGTAAATAAACTATAAAAGTATTATAGAAATAAGTATAAGATGTATAATAGCTTATATTAAAAACCTTAAATTGAATAATAGTAACTTATTTAATAAATTAATTTTTAAAAAAAGAAGTATAAATTGTAATAAAAAGTAGGTTATATAAATACTATAATACTCTACTTTAAAGAAAGTTTTTATTTTATTTTATTTATTTAAAAACTTATATAAATATAAAAGAATAGCTTATATATACTAAGTATATAGAAGGTTTAAAGATTCTATTTTACTAGTAAAAGAGACTACTTTTTTAAGCTTAAATTACTACCTAAATAAACTATTATAATAGTATAACTAATATAGAGTTTAAAAAGTTAAACTTTAAGTTTAGTTATTAGCTTAATTTATAAAGTTTTAATATAGATTTTAAAAGGTATAAATCTTAGAAGTTATTAAGTTTATTTATAAAATAGTATATATTATTATTAGTACCTAGGGTTACTCCCCTAAAGGTAATAATACTTATATCTAAATAACTATATTATAAGGGAATAAATTATACTATAAGTAGTAGACTCCCCTCTATTACTATATAGTAGTAACTAGTCTATCTAGTACCTATAATATAAGCCTTCTAATCTATCTCTCCTATATTAATCTATTATAGATTCTAATATTTTAATTACTTTTACTTTATAGAAGAATTAAGTACTTAACTATAAAAAGAACTTATTTAATATTAAACTTAGAGTATATACCTACTATACTATAAACCTAGCTATTCTCCCCTATAATACTAGTAACCTCTATACTATAAGTTACTAAAACTTTTTTATACTTACTAAAAATAAGTTATTACTATTTAGAAAGTATTAGTAATAAAAAAAACTAAGCTATAAATAATATAACTAAATTACCTTTTTATAGGCTAGAATTAGCTAAAGTAACTAATTTATACCTAACTTTAGATAAACTAGATAAGAAACTATAAGAGTTAAAAAACTAGTTTTAGAAAAAAAAGGTAGTATAAACTTACTTACCTTTATAGAATTTAAACTAAATACCTTACTAAAGACTAATAGGTACTATATAAAACTAATATAACTTTAATATTACTAGTAGTAGTAGCTACTATACTAATAGTAGGTTTACTATAGCTAGTACTACTATATTAGTTTATAAAATATAATTAAGCTAACTTTAAGTATTAAAAGTATAATTATAAGTAGTTTTTTAAAAAGTTACTTTAGAATTTCCTAACTAAAATATAAAATATTAAGTTTAGAGTTTAATACCTTTTAGAATTTATAAAGATATTATAGAATACTTATTATATTAATTAAAAGTATTAAGAAATCTTATAGAACCTAATATAGTTAAATTTAAAGATAGCTATATTAGATTTTTTTAGTTCTTAAATACAAAAGTATTAATAAGCTTTTACTATATTAATAAAGGTATATATATTACCCTTATAAATACCTATAGACTTATTAGACTATATATATCTATTTTAGGAAAAGCTTAGAAGTATTTATATACTAAAAATATAGGTTATTAAATATATCTAGGCTTTACCTAAAGAAGTCTAAAAATAGCTATTTCTTTATTTAAAAAAGTATAGATATATACTTATAAAGATTAAAATAGTAGCTAATATTATCTAGTAATAATAAGGCCTATTAAAGGACTCTAATATTAATAAAACCTTTACTAAGGTAAAGTATAGACTTTTACTATATTTATTTTTAGAAGGGTATATAAAAACCTTAAAAAGGTTAAAGCTAGTTATTCTAAAAAAAGCTAGCTTAAGTAGGCCTAGATTAGCTAAAGATTAATAGAATTATTCTACTTTAATATACTTTAAATATAGGGAACCTAAATATAGTACTAATATATACTAGAATTTTAAAAAAGATAATAAAATATTATTTAGTATAATAAAGGAAAAAAGTAAGGGGTAGAAGGTATAGATACCTACTTTTTTACCTATATTTTCTACTTAGAAAAAAGTTAGGATTTAGGTATAATATAAGCCTTACTATATCTAAAGCCTAAAAGGCTATTAATAGTTAAAACTAATATAAAGTTTTTAAATAAAATTAAAGTTTTAGTAAATAAAGGTTTATAATTAAACCTAGTATCTAGAGTAGTAGTAAAGAAGTAAAATTTCTAAGTTAACCTCTTTCTATAGCTATTAGCTATAAGGATTAATAAAAATAAGTTATTAGTTTATAAAATAATAACTATTAAGGTAACTATAATAGACTTAAAAAGTAAAAGAAATACCTAGTAGATTCTATTTATAGTTTTAGATATTATAAGGTACTAAATATACTTAGGTATCTCTTAGATTAATATATATTTATCTAAGATTAGCTATACTACTTAGTATATACTATTTAGAAAACTTAAAAATAAAAATATACCTAAGTTCTAATAAATTAGCTTTAAAAATACTAATAAGTTTAAATATACTATAAGAAGCTTTAAAGTTAAGATTTATAGCTACTTTATTAATTTTATAGGTTAAAGTAAAGTAAAAAAGCCTAAGATAGGATAGTTACCTCTATAGTATTCTAAGTATACTAATATTATATTAGAAGAAGAATTATAAATCCTTTCTAACTATAAGCTAGCTAATCTAATAAATAATTTAGTTAATAGTAGAAAGCTACTATACTAACTATTATATAGCCTCTTAGAGTTAGTGTTAACTATACTATAGAAGTATTTAGTAGACTATCTAGCTAAAGATTAGATATATTAATCTAAGTCCTTAGTAGGTACCCTAATACTCTTTATAAAGAAAAAAGATAGTAGCCTATAACTATATATAGACTATTAAGGCCTAAATAAAGTTACTATTAAGAATTACTATCTATTACCTCTAATTATAGAATCCTTATAGTATTTAGGTTAAGCTAAGGTATTTACTAAGTTAGATATTTAGGATATTTACTACTAAATCTATATAGTAAAGGGTAAAGAATAAAAAATAGTATAGGTAGACTCTAGGTACGGATATTTATCTTATAATAGAGGGTAAAGATAAAGGAAAATAATAAGTTATTAATTACCTAGAGTAGGGAGTTATAATAGGTTTAATTTAGGTATTTAAAGTCTTATCCTCTATATACTAAGGTTAGAGGACTCTATATATAGGGGAAGGGGCTGTATAGGCTATAGGCACGTACGTCCCCTTTTCTTACCTAACTTATATAAGGTTAAAACTATATAAGTAAACGTTTATAGATAGACAAATAGTATTTTAAATAAGATATAGATATTTTAAGTATTTAGTAATACTATTTAGGCTAATAAATACCTCTACTTAATTCTAGTCCTATATTAACTAAGCTCTAGTAGGGTTAGTTAATATAACCTATATTATTTATTTAAATAATATCTTTATTTTTTTTAAGATAGAAAAGAAATATAAAAAATATATTAAAAAGGTACTTACTAAATTAAAGTAAGTAAAGCTTTATATATAGCTTTTAAAGTATAAGTAGTATACTTAATATACTAAGTACTTAGGTTACTTAATAATACTAAAGAGTATTAGTATTAACCTAAAGAGGGTTAAGATAATCTAAGATTAGCCTAAGCTAAGGACTATCTATAATATTTATATTTTTATTAGCTTTATAAACTATTATAAGTAATTTATTACTAAGTTTAGTAAAATTATCTTTTTATTAACTAGTTTAATTTATAAGAGGCTAAATAAGGCTTATAGTAGACTAGCTATAAGAAAAGAAAAAAGCTAAGGATTAATACTACTAGAAAAAGTAGTATAAATATTTATATATTTAAAGAATATATTTTTTAAGATACCTATACTTACCTATTTTAAAAAAGATAGGCTAATAAAGGTAGAAGTTAATACCTTAAAAAGTATAATTTTAGGTATTTTAAGTTAGAAAGGCCTAAATTAGGATAGAATACCTAATTAGAAACTAGTTAACTTTTATTTATGTAAGCTTATTTAAGCTAAGTATAATTATAATATATATAACTAGGAATTACTAGTTATTATTAAGAGTTTAGAGTATTAGTACTAATATCTTAAGGGAATCTATTTTAAGATTTTAATAGACTATATAAACCTAAAATAGTTTATAGAAACTAAAATACTTAACTACTAGTAGGTAAGATCCTACCTAGTATTAACCTACTTTAATTTTATTCTATTCTATAGACTAGGAAGTATAAACTTAGTAAATAGATCTTTAAAAAGGCTAGATTATATAGCTAAGGTATAAAAGCCTATATAAAAGTATAATAAGGCTTTTATATAGCTATTATAAGATATTCTATTAAATAAAGGAAACTATAATCTATTAGTAGCTATAGTAACTACCTAGGTAGCTAAAAGAACTACAAAATAAAATTAGCTTAGAAAAATACTATAGAAATTTAATATAGTTAAATAATACTAAAGAGTATAATTAAAAGATTTTAAGAATATAGAAGATATAAAAGTTAATATAAATAATACTTCTAATAAAATTAAAAATTAAGTTAACCTTAGAAATTCTAGATTAACTAGTCTAGCCTAGAATAGGATAAAGTAGCTTAATAATCCTTAGGATAAGTTAAAAAAACTTAAGGAAAGCTATAATAGTCTATTTATAGGATACTTTAGTACTATAAGAATACTAAGAAAGCTTTAATACTACTATAGGTAGATAAGAATAAAAAAGAATATAGAATAGTATTACTAAGAATATTTACTTTATAAAAGGTTAATACTTATAAAGTATTAACCTTATAGCTTACTTATACCTCTCCTACTACTAGATAGACTATAGAAAGAAGTTATAATAGACTTTATTATAGAACTTCTTCTAAGTAAGTTTTCTAAGGTAGTATATAATATAATACTTATAATTATATACTATT
>JAMXIJ010000070.1:0-23966 GCA_025742365.1 Coniothyrium glycines | reverse complement strand
TTAATTACATAAACATATATAGGTATATATTTATAAGCTAAGTATTATATCATTAATTACTATAAATATATATAGGTATATATTCTTTACTTTTTTAAGAAACTGCAGTATATACTGCTAAAGCAATTTCTCTCTAAATTACATATTATATTTTGTTATATAATAGTATATAATAAGTACAGATATAGTAGGATTACTAACCTAAAGTATGAGGCATTCTTATCCTCTAACTTTACTATAGGTACTTTTACTGTATTATTCTTATCCTATATAGTAATAACTTATCTCTAGAAAGTATAAAAAAGTCTTAGTAACTTAGAGTATAAAGGTTACTAGTATTATAGGGGAGAATAGCTAAGCTTATAGTATAGTAGGTATATACTCTAAGTTTAATATTAAATAAGTTCTCTTTATAGTTAAGTACTTAATTCTTTTATAGAGTAGAAGTAATTAGAATATTAGAACCTATAATAGATTAATATAGAAGAGACAGATTAGAAGGCTTATATTATAGGTACTAGATAGACTAATTACTACTATATAGTAATAGAGGGAAGTCTACTACTTATAGTATAATTTATTCCCTTATTATATAGTTATTTAGATATAAGTATTATTACCTTAGGAGGAGTAACCCTAGGTACTAATAATAGCTTTTTAAGTATAAGTAGTATACTTAATATACTAAGTACTTAGGTTACTTAATAATACTAGAGGGTATTAGTATTAACCTAAAGAGGGTTAAGATAATCTAAGATTAGCCTAAGTAAAGGACTATCTATAATATTTATATTTCTATTAGCTTTATAAACTATTATAAGTAATTTATTACTAAGTTTAGTAAAATTATTTTTCTATTAACTAGTCTAACTTATAAAAGGCTAAATAAAGCTTATAGTAGACTAGCTATAAGAAGAGAAAAAACCTAAAGCTTAATACTACTAGAAAAATAGTATAAGTATTTATATATTTAAAGAATATATTTTTTAAAATACTTTTACTTACCTATTTTAAAAAAATAGGCTAATAAAAGTAGAAGTTAATACCTTAGGAGGCGTAATTTTAGGTATTTTAAGTTAGAAAGGCCTAAATTAGTATAGAATACCTAATTAGAAACTAGTTAACTTTTACTTATAAAAGCTTATTTAAGCTAAGTATAATTATAATATATATAACTAAGAATTACTAGCTATTATTAAAAGTTTAGAGTAATAGTACTAATATCTTAAGGAAATCTACTTTAAGATCTAAATAGACTATATAAACCTAAAATAGTTTATAAAAACTAAAATACTTAACTACTAGTAGGTAAAATCCTACTTAGTATTAACCTACTTTAATTTTATTCTATTTTATAAACTAAGAAGTATAAACCTAGTAAATAGGCCTTTAAGAAGGCTAGATTATATAGCTAACTATCGAAGCTAAAGTTATAGGATTAATCTAGTTATTTTTTAGAGTAAATTAATTAGATTAATTCTATAATCCTGTATAAGGATTAGACTATATACTATATAGCTTAATTACCTAATCCTTAATTAAAGCTTATCTAGGAATAGGTAATATCCCTCTATAGAGGTTGCTAATTATATAATCCTAATTCTATAATATTAATTATTTATATCTAATATTATCCTTTTAATATACCTTTTAGGTTACTAATTATTAATTAGTAACCTAAGAAGAGATATAGATATATTAGATAGATATCTAGTTCTAAGCTTCTAATCTAATCCTTATATTCTAATTATTTTATTAAAGTTAAAATAAGAATTTTTTTTAATTAGTTTAAACGTATTTATATATACGTACTTAAAGGTAAATAAACCTCTACTACTCTAATTCTTTATTTTTTTTTTACTTTTTTTTTTAATTAATATTAGCTATATTACTATATATATCCTTATTTACCTTTACTTATAATATTTAAGCTTTTATTTTAATCTTAATTACTATACTACTTATATATTACTTTACTTACTTTTATATACTTAACTAACTTATAATTCTATATACTTAGAAGTAATAGTAGCCTACTTAGAGTAGTAAGAGTAGTAAGTAAGAATATCTAGTAAAAGTACCTATAGTAAAGTTAGAGGATAAGTATACCTCTAATACTTAGGTTAGTAATCCTACTATATCTACTTATTATATTTACTCTACTACTATACTACTTAAACCTAGTAACCTTAATTTAGAGAAAGTAAACTTTACTTTAGGCTATATTATATACTACTTTTAGTTTCTTAAAAAAAGTAAAGATTACTTATATACTTATTACTTAGTTAGAATAAGTAGATAATACTTAGCTTATAATATATACCTATATATATTTATACTAATTAACCTATAAAAAATATTTATAAATATTACTTTAGTTAGTATTCTTAATTAATCTAATTATATATTACCTTTTTACTAATATAATATAGCTTAATTTTAATACTATAAAAGGCTTTAGAAAAGGATTAATTAATACTATTAATAAGTATATTAATAATTAGAAAAATCCTCTAGTTAATAAAGAGAAAGCTAATCCTAGCCTTAAGTTCTTAAGTAACTTTTCTTCTAAAGCTTCTACTACTAAGATTATTTCTTTAAAAACTTAATTAGTTATAAATCTACTAAAGCTATATACTCTATATTTTTTAAATATTCTAAGTTTACCTTTAACCTAAAGAGTATATACTTTTACTTTACTTAAGGATACTTTCTTATTAAAAGTAGTTAAGGTATTTTTTATAAATATACTACTTTAGAACTATTTTATATCTATAATACTTAAAGCCTTATCTATAACTATACTAGTTAAAATACCCTATAAGCCTATACTACTTAAAATAACCTTAAAAGCTTTACTACTTAAAACCTCTATAAAGAAGATATATACTCCTATTTAGATTAAGGTTAAGTAGGGTATAGTCCCTACTCTAGTTAGTAAGATTATTATATTAACTAATAATTAGGATTACCTAATTAATATTCTATTTTCTTTTCTAGAAGAGGAGTTTAATAACTATAATATATATATTCTACTTTCTTTAGTTATAATTCCTTTAAAAAGTATTTTATTAAAGGTATATAATATTATTAAAGCTTATCTTACTACTTAGGATAAACTTCATATTCTTAGTAATTATTTCTATTATAACCCTTACTTATCTACTTATAGTTCTACTAAATTAAAGCTTTATCCTCCTCTTATTTTAGCTTATTATCCTTATTTAATCTTTTAGACCCTTACTAGTAAAGCTATTATTATCTTAAATATTAATTAGTTAAGGATAGCCTCTTATTAGTTAGATTATAGGATAAGCTTTTTATCTCTACTTAAGTATATAAATTAGATTAATAAATTAATAACTAAGCTATATATTTTTATATATAATTAGTATAAGTATAATAAGTTCTTTTAAGTAAATAAGGCTATAAGGTTTAATAATTCTATTTTAAAATAGACTAGTTAAGTAGATTATTATAGAGACTATTTATATAGTAGTTTATATCTTAGGTATTTTTTCTTCTTATATATATAGATTAGTAGATTAGAGGTATTTTGTAAGAAAGCGTCGATAGAGGTATAATATATAAATAATATAGGCTTTATTTATAATAAAATAAATAACAATTTATTATAAATAATAAATTATTATTTAAGAAGATATTTCTTAGATAACAACAAAATTGCCTAAAGCAGAAGTTTATCGGATAAAAATAATAGTAAAATAGTATTTTTACTAAATAAAAGGTTATATTTCTGTGTTGTTATATTAATAGAAAGTAGGCTTTTATCTTAACTATATAGACAATAAAACGGAATTAATTCCGTTATAACTAACTACTAATTCTAAACAATCTATAATTTATCCTTAGTTACTATAGTAACCCCTCTTTCTTAGTATAATTTAATTACCTAATTAGGCCTATCCTAGAGTCTAGATTAAAGATCTTACTAAACCAATCCACGGCTGCAGATATAATAAAACTATTTACTAGGCTATTATAAATAAATCCTAGCGTACTTAAAACTAGTCCTAAATAGGTAATTTAGGCTAGATTAAGAAGGGGTACTATCCTAAATTCCTATCCTAATTTTAAATATAGTGCTAGACCTAAAATAGATTTTAAATAATAAATTAATTTAAAATAGGTTATAGACCTAACTCTATAAACTTACACAATCCCCTAATCTATATATTTAATAATCCTATTTAAATAAGTTTAATACTTAATTTAAATAATTATAATAACTTTAATAGTTAATTATAATATAGTATTACTATAAACTGTAATATAGTATACTTAAAAGATTATAAGAATTTTTATAATTAAATTATTAACTTATTCTTTATTAGTAAATTTTAACTAGGTTAAAGATATTACTAATAATATTTAGGAGTTTTTAACTAAGTTAAAGATACTACTAATAATATTTATTATAGGTAGACCCTAGGTATAGATATTTATCTTATAATAGAGGGTAAAGGTAAAGGAAATAATAAGTTATTAATTACCTAGAGTAGGGAGTTGTAATAGGTTTAATTTAGGTATTTAAAGTCTTATCCTCTATATACTAAGGTTAGAGGACTCTATATATAGGGGAAGGAGCTATATAGGCTATAGGTATGTATATCTCCTTTTCTTACCTAACTTATATAAAGTTAAAACTATATAAGTAAATATTTATAGATAGATACTAGTAACTTTTCTTTTTATTAAATACCTTACTAGTTAATCTATATATAAATATACTTTCTTTCCTTCTTTTCTTTTTTATAGTAGTTACCTTTTATATAGTACCTTACTATTAGTTTAATAGCTTAGTATAGAGTTTCTTTACTATAGACTTTTCTTCTATATATACCTTTATTCTTAGTCTTTTAGGTAAGGTATATAGTTTAAGTATTTATCCTTATAAGTAAGTCCTATTATTTTCTCTAGGTAGTATTATATAGGCCTGTAATAGGCTAGTTATATAATTACGTAGGTTTACTACTTCTTTTTCTACTTTACTTTATTACTTATTTATACTTTACCTTATATAATTAGATAAGTCTTATCTAATTATATAGGTATTACTACCTAGTAAAGGTAGGTAATCTCTAGTATATAGGTAGTTATAGTATAGGTATATAAAGACCCCTCCTATATTATATAGAAGTATTCTTTCTTTATCTAATATTTACTTATCTACCTTTATAATTAATATTATATATATCCTAAATCCCTAGTAACTCTTTCTTTTTATAGTAATACTAACTTATATATAGGTTATAAGTACTAATACTTCTACTATCTAGCCTATTATATATAATTTAATAATAGGTACTTTTTTTATATAGGTAAAGCCTAATAGATAGATACTTATAACTCTTCCTACAGCTTTAGCTACCTACTATACCTTTATTCTTAGTCTCTATATTAATATATAAAACCTTTTACCTTAGTAGCCTTTCCTTACTAACTATTCTATATAAGATAATAAGATTACTACTACTAATATACTATCTTATAATATAACTATTTACCTTTACTTTACTATTAACTTATATTACTAGTATATAATACTTCTTTATTATAAAGGTTACTTCTAGGCTATACTTATTATAAAAGGTAGCTATAGGCATAAGTATTTACTTTATACTATAAGGTAATAGTAAAGGGATAACTCTATATTCTATAGGTTATATAATAATACTTATCTCTACTATAATATATATTAGGTATAGGTTAAATATACCTATAGTACTAACTAAGTATATTAGATATTAGACCTAGTATAGAATAATAAAGAATCTTATAATCTTTATTATAGAGCCTCCTCTTCTAGCTAATATCCTAGTAGTAAGTTTAGTCTTAATAAAAACCTAAACCTTAAAGGATACTAGGAAAAGAGTATCTAACTATGCCTTAAGTATTACCTTACGTATATAATATACATATTATTATTATAAGGTAGCTATATTATATTTATATAAAGCTTTTTACCTTTACCTTAACTTTTTATAGCCTAGTAATATATTAATATATCCTACACATAAAAACAAGCTGCCTACCTTATTTTATACTTACTTAACTCTCTCTCCTCTTATCTTTAAAATACCTACTATATACTTATAATACATACTCTATACTTACTACTATAGTTTACTATCTATACCCTTACTATATTATATATACCTATATTTATAATACCTACCTATTCTTATAAAGTAAGGTTAAAAAATATACTAATTAAGTTATAGATATTATAACCTATATATACTATACTTAAGGTATTACTAACCTTAAAAAGTAGTATAATAAGCCTACCTATTAGTATTATAAATACTATACTAAGAATAATTATAGTAGATATAATATAGTATAGGATTTAGGTAGTCTACTATATATATGCCTATACTAATCTATATAGGTTCCTACTAATATAAATAGCTATATTAATTATCTCTACTACTTCTATATAGTATATAATACTACTATTACTACTACTAGTATACCCTATACTAATATAGAGGTTATTTATATAGGTATTAAACTTATATATATATAGCACTAATTTAATCTAAAGCTCTTAAACTACTATTATATTATATATTATACTAGTATAGTATTAGGTATAGCAACCTAGACACCTACTATATTACCTTAATTTCTAAGCTTAATCCTTAGAAAGTAGTACTAAATTATAAATACTCTAGAGTAGCTTATAGGATATATAGCTTATATAGTATATATACCTTTCCTATATACCTCTAGTATATACTAATATCTTAGAAAGGTAGTCCCCCTAGTAGTAACTTAGATTCTTCTTTATCTTTATCTAAAAGTAAGAATAAGAATCTAGATATAGGTAGTAGAGATAAGTAGGATATAGGTAGTATAGGTAATAAGTAGGATAGTAGTAGTATAGATAATAGAGGAAAAGATAATAGTTTCTTTATAGATATAGAGTAGGTTAGTAGTTATTTAGGATAGTAAATTTTATATTTTTATTATATTTATATAGATACCTTATAGGTAATAACCTAATATTAGTTTATAATTTGTAATTTATATATACTTTATATATAATAATTATATTTTTTAGCTTCTTTTCTTATATAAAGAGCTTAGACCCTATTTAAAGTCTTAGATTAATTTATCTATATTTTTAAAATTAGATACTAGTATCTAGGTATCCTATAATTTATTATAGCCCTTTTATTATAATAAATATTATAGTTAGCTATTCCTTATACATTTACCTAGGATTTTCTTAACTTCCTAGACTTCCTTACCTTTAGAAGTAATATTAGGTAATTAAGTATTTTCCTTAGTACCTAGTTAGGCTTTCTATTATTTAAGTAAGGATATATAAAATATATTATAAATCTAATAGTAGGGTAGGAGGAGTAGTTAATATACCTATACTCTAACTACGTCTTATACCCTAAATAGCCTAATAAACTTATCTAATAACTTTTTACTTAGTTATTATAAAAGAAAGATATACTTTATACTTAGGAGTATAAGGTTACCTTTATAGAAAGTTTTATCCTTATATTTTTTATTATAGTACTAATATTAATATTTTTATACTTTCTTAAGGTAGTCTACTAGTATTATATATACGTTATATATATACTAGACCCTTTCTACTATATTAGGTACCTCCCTCTCTAGCCTACTATCCTTAGAAGGTAAAGTAAGTAAGAGAGTATTTACTATATATAGTATAGAAAGGCGTTATCTTTATAGATTTATAAATTAAATTATTATAGGTAAACTATACTATCTTTAATAGTTTAATCTAATTATTTTAGTTTATATTTATAAATATATAAAGGTACTATTTAAGTATCTAATTTTATTATTCTATTTACCTATTAGTCTATAGATAGAAGGTAGTACTTAACCTATACTTTATCTATAACTAGTAGTAAATTTCTACCTAAAATTTAGAGGTAAATATAGAACCTTAATCTAATACTATACCTTTCTATATACTAAAATATAGTATTATATTATTAAAATATACCTATATAAATTATTTTATATCCTATATTTTTAAAGTAGGGATATAGAGAGCTATTTTTAAAAAGTAGTTAATAACTATAAGTATTATATTAAAAGTATAACCTAATATATCTTTAGCTAGAGGAAGTTTAGTAATAAAGTTAAGTATTACTTCTTTAAAGATATTACGTAGAGTTAGTAGTATTATAAGTTTCCTATATTATTTATATCTAGGAGCCTTACTCTATTAATATATAGTATATATTCCTATATATTCCTAAATGTCTTATAAGAGCCTAGGCTAAGTATATAGCTGCTCTATCTACTTAAGTATTCTATATACACTAAAGTAGCTAGCTATATATATATTATAGTATTAGAATAAAATTTCCTACCTAATACTAGGTTCTTTTAGAATATAAATCTAACTATTATATCTTAGGACTTACTTATTATCTAAGTACTATATATATACTTTTCTGCCTTTTTAAGTACTTTTATCCTATATAAAAGCTATAATTTATTACTATATAAAAGTATTCTTTTATTATAACTATTATAGGATTTTTATTAGTTTATTAGACTCTACTATTATAGGTTTACTTATAACTAATACTCTAGCTAGGGAGTATAGTATATATAAGATATACTTTATAGTACTAGTAGAAGGGGTCCTAGAGGCTCTATAAACTATAGTAATATATATCTTATATATACCCTCTAAGCTTAGCTTAGTTATAGGTCTACTTACCCTAGTAAGCTCTACCTATATAAGGAGTTTCCTCTATAGTATAGGTAATAGCTAGGTTAATAACTTATTTTCTTATATATAGTTAGCCTACTAGAAGGGTATATCTATAGGATTAGTCTTCCCTATATAATATTTTACCTTAAAATTAAATATACTAAAGTATAGTACCTAATAAGCTTACTATAGGCTAAGCTTCTAAACTATATATATTATATATAGGTTATTATAATTACTTAAAACCTTAATTATATACTATATACCTTTAAGATAGTATCTCTACTTCTTAAAACTATAGATAATTACTAATAGTTCTTAGTTATATATTTTATAATTTAATTTAGTACTTTTAAGCTTTCTTAAAATAAATACTACTAGGTACTATTTCTTATCTTTAAATAATTATAAGAAGATTCCTAAGATAGTAAATATAGATATATCTATCTTTATATATAGTATAAGAGTAGGGTTATAATAGTATAAGATAGGTATACTTAAAAATTACTCTTTAAGTTTTATAAAGGCCCTATTAGCTTTAGTATTCTAGCTAAATTCTTATTTACCTTTAAGGATATCTATAAGAGGAGCTATTTCTCTAGTATATCCCTTAATAAAATAGTAATAGAAGTTTATAAAGCCTAAAAAGGATTATAACTTCTTAATATTAGTAGGCTATAGCTATTCTATAATAGTCTTAATATATATAGGATTAGTATAGATACCTTACTATATAATAATAAAACTAAGAAAGTAGACTTTATCTAATATAAATATATATTTCTTTAAATTTATAAATAATTCTACCTTATATAATACTTAAAGTACTAAGTAGATAGTATACTAGTATAGTATAAGATTATTACTATATATATAGATAAGTATATTATCTAGATATACTATATAAATATAATCTAGGTATTCTACTAGTACTTTATTAATATAAGCTTAAAAACTTATAGGGGTATTTATTAGGCTAAATAGTATAACTAGATACTTAAAATATCTATATCTAGTTTAGAAGGCTATTTTCTATTTATTCCCTACCTTAATCCTAAGATAGTAGTAGGTATCCTAAAGATTAAGGGTTATATAGTAATATACGCCTAATAGGTAGTCTAGTATCTCTCTAATTAGTAGAAGTAAGTAATAATCTTTTATAGTTACTAAATTTAAGCCTCTATAGTTAATATATAAGTAAAGGGTTCTATCTTTCTTTAGGATAAAAAGAATTAGAGTACTAGTAAGGCTTATACTATAGTAGATCTACCTATTTTTTAGTATATTTTATAAATACTTATAGAGTACCTATAGCTTATATATAGAAAGGTTATAGAGTAGCCTATATAGTAGTTCTTTACCTAGTATAAAGGGAATTATATAGTCTAATATTTTAAAGTTTAGAGGTTTCTTAGATACCTCTTTATTAAATATATCTATATATTCTAATAATATATCTAGTAGGTATATTATATACGCTATATATACTTTATAAATACGTATATTATATTCTAAGTTTATACTAGTAGTCTATAGAATACTAAGTAGACAGGTATTAAAGCCTACCTTATTAGCCTCTTAAAGTAATTATTTAGTAGTAATAAGTTATATATCTGCTATTTAGTAGCCCTATCTCTATATTTATAAGCTATACTTAATATAGATATCCTCTTATTTTAAGAAAAGATTCCTTAGTAGGATAGTAGGGCCTTCTTTATCTATACTATAGATAGTAGTCTATATATAATATTTAATACCCTTATTATTAGTTAAGCATACCTAAAGCATATATACTATATAGGTATTTTACTATTATACACTAATCTATCCTAACTTAGAAAGCTCTATATTTTTAATTAGTTATAGGTCTATTTTAATAGTAATCCTCTAGCTAATTAAACTAACATCTACTTAGGGATTAAGAATAACCTAAAGTTATCTTTTAGGTATTATATCCCTAGATGTACTATATATACACTTTATACCTAGTAAAATCTTAATAGGAATATACCTTACTATCCCTAGGTTTAAGGTAAAGCTTAGCCTTTTCCTATTTAGTTAATATAGATAGGGATCTAGTTAGGATTACTACCCTAATACTTATTTATATAGTATCTAACCTTATTATATTTATAGTAGGTAATATTAGTTTTATTTATATATCTCCTCTATAGCTTATTACTAGGTTTATTTATTTTATATCTTTAGGGTTTTTCTTTCTACTTTTAATAATTCTTACTACGTATATATTATAAAAATATAAAGGTAATAGGGTATAAGTTATACTTAAGTATAAATCCTAATATAATAAGATCCTCCTATATAGTAGGTATTTAATAAAAATTTATAATTACCCTTTATAACTTAGGCTATAGCTTAGAAAAGAGATATTAGATCCTTTACTTCTTAGTATAGGAAGTAAGTTACTCTTTAAGTATATCTAAGTAAGTAGTAAATAAATAAATACTCTAATCTTTTTACTATATAGCGTACATATACGCTATAGCTACTTTAAGGCTATAGTTTATAGGATTAGAAAATAAGTCTAGTAAATATTATTTAAAGTATTCCTATATAGGGGCTATATTATTTACTTTAAAGGTATACTTATAATACTTAAACTAAAGTTTATATAGGTTCTTTATAATATATTATATAGCCTATATAACTTTATTATTATCTAAAGTAAACTCTAGTAGTAATAATTTAAATACTACTTTATAGGAGTAGATAAATTTATAATATTCTTTTAGGGTCTTTTTTTAGTATATATTAGGATCTTTTAGCTAGAGCGTACGTTTTATATACGCATACCTAAATACTCTAAATATATACTACTTATAGGTCTTAATAATTTCTATATCTAGAATTTCCCTAGTTACAGTAATTAATAGCTTATCCTATTTCTTATCTTTAAGTTATATAATTTTATCTTTAATTTCTTATAACTACTTTCTAGCTTAAAACTCTTTATATTTCTTTTCTACTATTTTAATATACTATTCTAGTATTAGTAGTACGCTATAGCTAATAGTAGGTTACTTATTAGTTAATACTATATTAACACTTATACCTTATTTAGGGGTGTTATTAGTAAGAGTTACTTAAATACTTAACCTTATAGAAGGAGCTATCCCTAGACTACTAGATAGAAAGTATTATTATATAAAAGGTAGCTATAGGCATAAGTATTTACTTTATACTATAAAGTAATAGTAAAGGAATAACTCTATATTCTATAGGTTATATAATAATACTTATCTCTACTATAATATACGTTAGGTATAGGTTAAATATACCTGTAGCGCTAACTAAGCGTGTTAGATATTAGACCTAGTGTAGAATAATAAAGAATCTTATAATCTTTATTATACTTATATAAAGCTATAGCTTTATTAACACTATAAAGTATAAGTATTACTATATAGGTTATATAGGTTCTAGTCCTTTCCTAAAGTACTATTCTATTACTATATTTTGGATTAGAGCTTATAGTTCCTATATTTAGTAGTTATATAGTATTTACTATAATTATTATACTTAGGCTATATCTTTATATAGGTAAGTGTTAGTTTAACTTAGTAGTTACCTATAAAGTAAAATAAAGAATATTTCTACTATTATATATTTTAAAATATACTAGTTAAAGTAAAAAATAATAAAAGAAATATATATATACGTAAGTAGTTACTCTACGCTAGTCTCTATATAAAGGCTTTAACTAAGACTTATAATTTATTTTCTAAAACTAGTATTTATAGTACTAGGTTTAGGGATTTCTTTATATAGGCATTAGCTAGATTATCTTTTCTATTAATTTATTATACTTCTAAGATCTTTTAATTCTTATATAATTCTTAGAGTAATATAATATTAATTATAAGTCTTTTTTTATTTATTATTCTAAGTTTAATAAGATAATTATATAGCAACTTTAAGTCTATATAAATAATAACTAGGATTTTTAGTAAATCTAGTTATTATATAAGCTAGTTAAGTATTATACTTAATACTATTATATTATTAAATCTATTAACTATCCTATATAGTTTACTAGTTAGTATACTTTAGGTAATATATTTATACTTAGTTAAATTCTAGTATATAATATTTTTAGAGATAATAAAGTTATATATATATTCTATACATTTCTCTGTAGTAAGGATAATAATAAATCTAAGCTATAAACTAAAATCTTTATTATTTATAAAGAATCTATTTATAAAAATAAATAGCTTTATATAGGTAAGATCTAGAAGTATAAAGTTTAAGCCTCTATTTAGGTAATTAATTTACTATTAGATCTATATATTTAGGTTTATAATCTCTTAAGTATTTAGTACTATAATTTATATAGTAGTTAATAAATTAAATACTACTTTAGGCTAGTAAACTAAGGTAATATATACTCCTTTTACCCTTTACTTAATATACCTTTATATAGTATCCTTAGAATCTACTTTAATTATACAGAGATACTTAGTTTATCCTTTCTATATAAGGTAGATAGTACTTTTATCTAGCTCTATTTTTCTACTATTAAATTTAAGTAGTTCTCTATATAAAAAAATACTCTTTAGTTTTATATAAAACTAAGCTTTATTTAGCTTTTTTTATTCTTATTATATAAATAAAGGTATTATAATACTAATTATATTATCTATTTAGAAACTAGTAATACTAAATATACTAATTTCTTTATATATTAGTAAAAGATAAGGATTATATATTAAAGTCTTTATATAGAGCTTTTACCTATAGTAGTTATTATATATCTTAAACTAATATAGGCTAGATTCTACTACTCTATATAGTAGATAGATAACTTATAGAATTATATCTAGTAGAAAGAAAAACCTAAGTTTTTTTAGAGGTCTTATATATATTATATAGGCTAAGTTATCTTTTACCTATATATATACTTATATAATATTATAGAGTTTATAATATATATTATATATAGCTATAAGTAATACTCTAATTATAAGTAATAGCCTTTAGCTTATATATTAGATAGTAGGAGATTATATTAGGATCTTTTTTTTTTTATCTAAGTAGCTAGTAAGAATAAGTCTTAACTTTTTATATAGCTTTAATAACTTAACGTACTCTATAGGCAAGTAACGCACACAGGTAAGCAACGTACTTTTACTAAGCCCCTACTAAAAACTAACTTACTTTAGCCTATAATAACCTACTTTAGTACTATAGAATATAAAGTAGAATAGGATACTATTTAGAAACTACTTCTACTACTTACTTATATATTTATATATTATACCTAGTCTAATTATACTATCTATAGTACCTTTAGCTAGGCTTACCTCCTATAGTACGCACCTACTTCTTTACCCTCTTCCTATTACTACTTACCTTAAACTCTTATAAAGTAGCTAAATACTTACTATCTTTAGTAGTAAGTACTTCTTTATACTATACTTACTTTCTTTTATATAATTTATAGTATTTTATAACCTTATTTACTACTTAAAGCTTAGTAATTTCTTTTTAAGCTAATACTAGCTTATACATAATAATTACTACCCCCTTTAAGACCTTTTTAAAAGCTTTAACTATAGAAGTTAGTAAACTATCTATATACCTTTAAATCTTTACCTTTATAAGTATTAATTATAATCTAAGTTTAAAGATATTACTTAAAGTTTAGAACTACTAGGGCTTATTATAGGTAAAGGGTAGTAAAGAGGTACATAACTAGATATTAAGGCCTATTATAACCTAATCTAGGTTAAATAGGACTAGTCTAGCGCTTTAAAAGCCTTCTTAGATATTACTAGGAGTAATTATAGCCTTAAAAGCTATAATAAAGTAAGGTAGAAACTTAAGTTTAGTAATATAGGTAATATAGTTATATATAAGCTCCTTAGCTTAGTATCTATATACCTTTTTTAAAGGTATAAAATAACCTATATTAAGAGGCTATAGAAGGTAGAATAAGTATAGGGGTATATAGATAGTTATAATCTTATTATTCTTATAGTATTACTAGAAAGTAAGTAACTTATAGCTCTTATAGCTGTTAATAATAAGTAGTTAGTAGCTACTAACTACCTTCTTCTTTATATAGGTATTAAAGTACTTTAACTAGTCTAAACTAAGCTTATTTATTATCTAGCTATTTTTAGAGACTATAATAACCTAATTCTAGGGTAGATCCTTTTCTTTATATTAGGTAGAGAGGTAGTAGTAGCCTTTAAAGATAATAAAAGATAGAATAGCCTACTCTATAGTATTAATACCCTAGATAACTATAGTCTACTCCTAGTTACCCTACTATACTACCTTTAGCTATCCTTAATAATCTAAAAATATAATAACTACTCTAGTTAATATCTAGCCTATTATAAAGCCTATCTTATTAAAGTTATACGTATTATTATCTAAGATACTATACTAGGCTTTAATACTCTTTATAAAGTAGAACTAGCCTTATATAATCTTTAGATCTTTATATAAGGCTCTTTTATAGTTATACTTATAATTAAACTTTATTTAGAGCTTAGGGTAATATTTAACAAATATACTAGGCTAGTTTATACTAATCTAGCCTAGTTTATACTTAGTATATAGAGAATTAGCTATATTAGCTATAGCTACAAGCTAGAGAGAAAAACCTTATAAATCTAGGTTAAGTATATATTTAATAATTACCTCCTCTTTAATTTAGTCTAGCTTTCTTAAATTAGGTATATAATCTACTTAGGAAGGTTATCTAGTATATTACTAATATAGTATTACTTTAGAAACATTATAGATAGCTGTAGTATATTAAATTAAGAGGTTTATGTCTTATTTAAGAGCCTAAAGTATAAGCTATATCTAGTATTTATTAGAAGGCTACTTTTAGTGTTGTTATTAATATATTATATAGGTAGGTAGGATTTAGTAGAGGCTTAGTAAAAGTGTGTTGCTTGCCTGTGTACGTTGCTTGCCTATAGAGTACGTTACCTTTAATTTCTTATATAAGTTTAAGATTAAAGATTCTTTCTATATATTTATTTAGGTTAAATCTTAGAACTTTAAATATTCTATTTTAGATTAATAAGTCTATTTTAGTATAATTAGATAGTTTAAAAAGTATACCTAGTATAGTAATTATACCCTTACTATATAGTTTTACAGTAAGTATAAAGTTATCTTTTTTTTATATTAGAAATTAGTTTATAGTTTTTTATAGTTTTCTTTATTTTTATATAATACCTACTATTTTTTATATAGGAGATACTATTTTATATATAGCCTTTTATACTAATAAGAGTAGTAGTAGTTATCTATATTATCTAACTATAGGTATAATAATAGTAAGTTTTTCTAGTTTATCTAGGTTAGATAGAGGTATTATTATAGTAATATTATATAATATTCTATAGAAATATAGCTTTATATATATAGTATAGAAAGTAGATAGTCTATTTTCTATCTTAATTCTAATATTATATCTATTAGTAGACTTTAGTTTATATAGTCCTTTCTATCCTTTATTTTCTTTTTATATTATAATCTCTAATTAGAGTAGTAGGTTAAGAATATTATATAGGTCTAGGCTATTCCTTATATTTAAGGTATAATTTACTTTCTTTTTACTTACTTTATATATAGTAACTTAGTTACTCTTTATATAGTATATACTCTTACTTAGGGTTGCCTATTTACTATATAGTAATAGTAATTACTATAATAGTAATTACTATTACTATTTTTCTTAGTAGTAATAGTAAATAGTAAATAGTAATTACTATTTCTAATTTACTATTTACTATTAACTATTTCTTAGGTAGGTAGTAAATAGTAAATAGTAAATAGTAATTACTATTTCTAATTTACTATTTACTATTTACTATTTCTTAGGTAGGTAGTAAATAGTAAATAGTAAATAGTAAATTAGAAATAGTAATTACTATAATAGTAAATAGTAATTACTTTATAGTAAGTAGTAATTACTATTTATAAAATAGTATTACTAAGTAAGCTAAGTATAGTATTTTACTAAGTTATAAGTATTATATTAACTATAAATCCTGCTTTAATATAGAAATAAGGTTAGTTATAACTTTTAAATATATACTAAAAAATAAAATAAATAAGAAAAAAATAAATATATATTCTAAAACAAAATAACTATTTTTTTCTATTTCTTATCTATCTAAGTCCTTAACTATTATAAACTTATATCTAAAAAACTATAGCTTTTATAGTTTTACTATAAGTATACTTTAACTATTCTTCTTTAGAGATATTTTAATAATTTTATAACTTATTCAATCTATATTTCGTCTAAGCTATTACTATTATTATTAGATCTAGTACTAGAAATACTAGTAGTACTTTTACTTTCTAAACTATTATTATCTATATCTTCTAAATTATCTTCTAGATAATTATCTATATCTAAATTATTATCTATATCCTTTATATTACTATCTATATCTTCTATATTATCTAGATTAGTACTCTTATCTTCTAAAATAGTATCTATATTATCTTCTATATTATCTTCTATACTAGATTCTATACTAGAGTCTTCTATATTACTACTTATATCTATAGTATTAGTATTAATTTACTCTATAAAATTATTAGACTTATTACTATTTAAATCTAAGTCTTCTAAATTATTATCTATATTATAACTAAGTTCTTCTATAAAAGCTAAATTATCTTTTTCTAAGCTATTATTTTCTAAGTCTTTTCTAAAACTTAAGTTATTGTTAATAAGCTCTTCTTTGTTTTCTATACTTTTTAATTCTTTTAATATAATTAATTATTTTATAGTACTAGATAATAATCTATTTCTAGATTTAGTTACTATATTAGCTACTTTAGAAAAGGTAGATTTAGGAGGATTAGAAGTAGCTAAAATAGCTAAATAGTCTTTAGCTATTTTATAAATAATAGGTAGTCTAGTTTTATTAGAATTATAATAGCTTTCTACTGTAGTATCTCTAGATATTCTAGGCTTTTTTAAATAAACTTCTACTTTATTTTCTAAACTATTATTTAAATTAAAAGTAGGGCTTATATATAAGCTATTATTGCTACTAAAATCTAAATTATATAAGTCTCTATTACTATTAGAACTAGACTCTATTTCTATTATAGAGTCTTTATTATTAGCTTTATAAATACTATAAATCTCTAAAAAGTATTTATATATATTATCTATAATTTCTTTTTTAAATTCTAATCCTTTAAATACTTCTAATTTAAAGTACAGGTCTAATAGAGTTATAATATATATATCTTTTAGCTTTTCTATATTAGTACTAGTTATAGGATAATAACTTAATAATTTTTCTATAGCTACTTTTAATCCTTCTTTTATTAAAGGATTTTTTCTTTCTAATAATTCTCTTTTTTTAAGTTTATTATAAAGCTTAGTAATATAAATTATAGTATAATTACTACTAGTATAGCCTTATAATTTTATAGTAGGTTTTTTAAAATCTTCTAAAGTATTTTTAATATATAACAAATACTACTAGGTTTCTATTTTTAAATTATAAGATTCTAGTTTAAAATCTTTTTTTTTATTATTAGGTAAACTATTAGCTTTAGATAATACTAAATTTATTTCTTCTCTAAAACCTATAAATCTTTCTAATATACTATAAGTAGATAGCTACCTAGTTATATTATCTTTAATTAGGATTTTAGGCCCTCTATTATTAGTACTATTTTGTTTTTTTAATTTTACTACTTTTTTAAAAGTATTTTTAAGAAAATAGTTATATTTAAATCTATTAATAATACTTCTAACTATAGTAGGAATACGTTTACTATCCTTTAGTAGTTTACTTATATTTATACTAGGATTATTATAATTATCTTCTTCTATTCTACTTATAATATTTTTAAACTTTTTAATATTATTAATAGTAAAGAAGGTAAAGTTTAAAAAGCTAGTACTTATTAAATTTAGAATATGTGCTATATACTTTATATCTATAATATTAGTATTAAACTTAGTATTATATTTAGTTTGTATAAGATCTATAGTACTATTTATAGGAGAAGCATTATCCCTAGTAATACTAATAATAGAATTTTAAATACTAAAGTCTTTTAAAATATTATTTATAATACTATATAAGTTAGAACTACTATACGTAGTAAAACTATTTAAATATTTAAAACCTATAAAATAGCTTTATAGTTTAAAACTATTATCTTTAAAGTATAAGGTAATAGCTAAAAAGTCTATATTATTACTAGACCTCTATTCGTCTAAAGTAAGAGAAAATTAACTATTATTATCTAATAATAATTTTTTAAGTTTAGTTATTTCTAAACTATAAAGTAATTCTAGCTCTTACCTTATAGTAGATCTACCTATAGTAGGTAAATTATCTTTTAAATACTTTATTAAGTTATTAAATAATTAGCTTTTTACTATAGTAAAAGGTAAATTATTACTAATAATAAATTAAAGTAAGTACTATTTATATTCTTCTTTATTAAATAAAACAAAACTAGGTCTTTTTCTAATATTAGGTTTATTTAAAAAACTAGTAATAGTATTACTATTAGTAACTTAACTACTACTACTCTCCCCTATAGAACTATTATCTATTATAGTATCTTCTTCTATATTACTAGATTATAATTCTAAATTAAAATACTTATTTTTAAAGTAGTTATTTAAATTAGTAGTATTAATAGGCTATTTAGATATTATAGTAAAATTATAATAACTATAAGATATTTTAAATATTTAAGATTCTTTTTCTTTATAGGGTAGAACTTCTAATATAAATTTTTAGTTTTTAAATATAGGAGCAAGTTTAGATATAGAAGGTAGTACTAGGTTAGGAGAAACTAAGTCCTCTCTAGAAAATATAGTCCTACTAGCCATTTTAAAACTAGAATAATACTAAATTACTTATAATAAATAAGTTATTTTTTGTCTAGAGATATTATATAATATATATACTAGGTTTTAATAAAGATAATCTTTATAAAATTAAGATAATTTCTACTAGAATTATTAGTAGAGTAAGTAACCTATATTATAGGTTTTTTATATACCTTTTATACTTTAATTTTAGTAAAAACTAAATAAAAAAGTAATTCTAGTTTTACTATATTATAAAGTTAGAAAACTTTACTAAAAATCTTAAACTTTAGTTTTTTCTAAAGGCTAAACTAAATAGGGTAATTCTTTTAACCTTAAAATATAAAATAATAGTACTTACTATATCTAATCTAGATTTCTGTTTTAGGTAATAGTACATTATAAAGCTATAATAATTTAGTTAAAACTTAGAAAAACTTAGTTTTATTGTAATTAAGGCAAAGAGTGCTTTTAGCAAAAAAAAAAGATTCTAGTCTTATAAATAAATTCTAGTATCTTAGTTAGTACTATAGATTTAAGTGTTAAATTTTTTTTACTTACTTTTATAATTAAATTTATAAAAAAAAGTAAGAAAAAAAAGTTAGACTATAATCTTAAGTCTACTAAATTATAAAGTTAGTAAAGTTTACTAAAAATTTTAAACTTTAGTTTCTCCTTAAGGCTAAACTAAATAGGGTAATTCTTTTAAACTAGAAATATAAAATAATAGTACTTACTATACTAATCCTAAATTTCTGTTTTAGGTAATTATAAAAGATAAAGTAATAGGAATTTAGTTAAAACTTAGAAAAAACTAGTTTTGTTATAATTAATATAAAAGTAATCTTTTAATAGGTTACTACTTTTTTTAGTTTATAGCTATATACTAGATACTTATATCTATAAGATTAAGTATCTATATAGACTAGTTACTAACTTTACTACTTATCTCTATAATTAGAAAAACTTCCTTTTTAGGAAAGTAAGAAGATTTCTAATCTTTAGAAAGATAGGATAGTAATTTAATAACGTAAATTAGATAATTCTATTATCTATCTATTAATAGCCTAATAGCTAAGCCTTTTAGATAAAGATAGAAAAGATAGGATAATAATTTAATAATATAAATTAGATAATTCTATTATCTATCTGCTAATAGCCTAATAGCTAAGCCTTTTAGATAAAGATAGGAAAGATAGGATAATAATTTAATAACATAAATTAGATAATTCTATTATTTATCTACTAATAGCCTAATAGCTAAGCCTTTTAAATAAAGATAGGAAAGATAGGATAGTAATTTAATAACGTAAATTAGATAATTCTATTATCTATCTGCTAATAGCTTAATAGCTAAGCCTTTTAGATAGAGATAGGAAAAATAGGATAGTAATTTAATAACGTAAATTTAGTACTTTTAGATAAAGTCTATCTATCTCTATCCTTACTTTAGAATTATTCTAATCTATATAGTTAGCTAAAGTCTTTTAGTTTTTTAGATCTTTTAAGCTCTTTAGTTTATAACTATAATCTATAACTACTTTAGCTTTTTATTAATCCTATCTTCCTACTTTATCTTTATTTTAACTCTTAACTTTTTTTACTTTTTAGAAGTAAAATATGCTTACTAAGGCTGCCTTTATTAACTCTACTATTAATAGTAGTACTATAGTTAAGCCTATAAAGCTTAATTCTACTATAAAAGTAATTATTAATTACTTTTACTAAATAAATTATAAGTTTTTATTTCTAATCTTTTTTTTTATTTATTTATAGAATAACTAATTATAATTCTAGATAATAAGTTGTCTTATGTTTTAGGCTATCTTAATAGTCTTTAAATAGTCTACTATCTTAGTAGACTAAGCTATTTTAATAAAAGTAGCTATAAAGCTACTATTAGTAAGTAAATACTATACTTTTATATCTAAAAAATAAATACTTACTTCTATATTAGCTATTCTTTAAAAGTTAAATATAGATATTAAATATCTATATCTATTAGATAATAGTAACAAAAGCGTTTCTAATCTATTACAACAAATTAATAACTATCTTATTTAACTAAGTATTTTTTTTAAGGATTATAGTAAGTTTATATCCTACTTAAATAAAGTTAAATTACTAATATTATTATAATTAGATTTTATAAGGAGTTTTACGTCTAAATGTATTATTTCTTTTAAAGAAATTAATACTTTAAAGATTAAAATAGGATATGCTAACTACTCTTTAGAGTCTTTTATTAGATATAAAGACTATTTTATAGAAGAAAATTTGTTTTTTTTAAATAATCTAAATATCTATAATAAGACCTACTATAGTATAGAAGAGCTAAGCTTTTATAAGGGTTATCCTAATCTTTCTGTAGATTAGATTAATAAATATAAAGATAAAATAAGCCCTATAGACTTTTTAGAAAGGTTTATAAATAAAACTTTAGTATTAGATAGTCTTATTATAGAAGATACTATAGAAGAAGATACTATAGTATCTAATACTATAGTAGAATAGAGTTATAGTAAACTATATAAGATTATATATAAGTAATAATATAATATAGTTAACTACTATATATAATATATATTATAGAATAAACTATAAAGTATATTTTTAGATTACTTAATTTTGATTTTAACTTATTATTTACTATATAATACTTAAACTAGTTAAATTAATATATATTAAACTAAAAGTAAAATATAGAGTAGATAGCTATAGATATTAAATATATTATAAAGTAGAATAAAAAGGATAATAAACTTAAGTAGTAAATTCTAAAATCTAAAAACTATTTAAGTATACTTAGTATAGTTACTATAGTTAGTATAGGATATACCTAATAGAATATACAACCTTAAATCTAATATCTAAGACTATAAGTCTATAGCTAAAAGATAGAAAATATACTATTTCTAATTTACTATATAGTAATTACTATTTACTATTTTTATAGTAGGTAGTAAATAGTAAATAGTAAATAGTAAATTAAAAATAGTAATTACTATTTACTATTTACTATTTCTATAGTAAGTAGTAAATAGTAAATAGTAAATAGTAAATTAGAAATAGTAATTACTATTTACTATTTACTATTTTAAAAGTAGGTAGTAATAGTAAATAGTAATTACTATATAGTAAATAGTAAATAGTAAATAGTAATTACTATTACTATTTTATATAGTAATTACTATTTTTTAGGCAACCCTGCTCTTACTATAATATTAGGTAAAAGAAAAGATTCTTTATTAATTCTTAGGTATATACTAAAACCTAGAAGTATAGGTATAAAACTATTTAGTCTAGCTATATTATTTAAAGCTTTTACTACTATTTAGAGAATAGATTTATTATCTATACCCTTCTATAGTTCTACTCTAAAGATTTTAAATATATAGCATAAAGATTAATATATATATTTAATTTTACTAACTATCTAGTATACTTTAACTAGGATTTAATAATATATAATACTAATAATCTTTATATAGTCTTAAAAGTCCTTAGCTATAAAGTTTATTCTTAGATTTTATATAATTATATCTAGTAGTCCTTAGTATATATTAATCTAGTATTTACTTAGTACTTCTTATATATCTTATATAGATATTAACTTAAAGAATATTACTGCTTAGAATAAGGTATCTATATTAATTATATATAGGATATTTTATCTAGTAATTTATATAATATTAATTATAACTTAATAGTTAAAGTAGAGGTTGTTTTTAATTATAAACTTGAATTGTCTTAGACTTTATATATATAATTAGTAAAAGTAGTAAAGTTTCTAGATTTTAGCTAATATTAACTAATTAGTATTATATCCTACTTCTAAAAGTATCTTATTGTTAGGCGCCTTGTTAGCTATAACGGACTTATTACCTATTGTGTGTAGGCGTTTATTAAGTATATATAGTACTCTATATAATAATATCTTATTAGAGATACTATACCCTTTTAGGCTAGCTTAGGGCTAGTTGCATAGGCTAGCGCCTAACAGAGTATCTCTAATTTAGTCTTAAAGCTATTAAGTATTTATTTAAACGTAGGTTTAAGTTACGTTTAATACTTTAAGGCTAGCTAAGTACGTTATTATAAGATATAATAATATAGAGTAGTTAGGCCCTGCTAAAGCTGCTAGGGGGTAGTACTATATACTAATAGCCTATTATAGCCTCTAGGATAAAGGATCTCCTAGAAAGGAGATATTATTAGGTACTTTATTAGCTATAATAGACTTATTACCTATTATGTATAGGCGTTTATTAAGTATATATAGTACTCTACGTAATAATATCTTATTAGAGATACTATACCCTTTTAGGCTAGCTTAGGGCTAGTTACGTAGGCTAGTACCTAATACTTATA
>JAMXIJ010000069.1:0-24698 GCA_025742365.1 Coniothyrium glycines | reverse complement strand
CTACGCTATACGTATAAAGTGTTCTTTTAGTTACTAAGCTATTACTTTCTTTTTATTAGTATCTAATTTAAATATATATATACAAGAGGTATTAGTGTCTTAGGTAGTACTATTTTTACTATTATCTTATTTATTAATAGTAGTATTACTTAATATTGTAATAGCTTTACCTTTCTCTTTGCGTATAGCTAGGTTAGTCTTCTTATTATTACCTTTCTTTTGCTACTTTATAAAGAGAAGCTAGGTTACGTAGGCTTAGTTATTATATAAGTATTCTAGAATACTAGTAGTTATAAAAGAGTTTAGGGTACTATAGGTAAATAATTTAAGGTAGGTAGTATATATATAGTATATAATCTAGTTACTATAGTCCTAGGATATTAAACTAATAATAGGTAGGTTAAGAAATACTACATATCTATTACGTTAACCTTACTTAAGCTTATCTACTACTATAGCCTAATAGACAGTCTTAACACCTACTTTTTATAGGTAACTAATACTTTTAAATACTATAATAAATAAATCTATAAGTATACTATCTAGCTTTAATTAAAACTTAGCTGTATTACGCTTACTAAAGTAAGGTATAAGTTAAGAACCTAAGTTATATAAATATTTATTATTAATACTCTTTAATACTTCTATATATAGTTCTAGGTTAGAAATATTAAGAAGACTAGTAAGCTTAGGTAGTAAGGATATAGGGATTTAATCTTTATCTTTACTAAAGTTATAGATTTCTAGTTTAAATACAGCCTATATAGCTTTAGTACTTATATTAGTTATAGTAGGTGCTTATTAATTGTAAATTAACTAATACAGGCTACTAGACGTTTTTAGGAAGATTAAGGCTAGAAATATCTAGGGGCCTATATATATAGATAAAAGAAAAGTTTTATAAGTAGTTATTAGAAACAAATTTATATTTACTATATATACTAGGTAGGAGAGTAAAAATTAAGTAATAGTTATAGTTTAAAATCTAGTTAGTAACTTTACTAGTATATCTAAGGTGTTGTTAATCTAAGATTCTAAAATCCTGTAGATATAGAGACTAGCTATTTCTAGATCTAATTCCTTAGTAAAAATATAGTCTTTAGGTAGTAGGAGTTATTCCTAGTAGTCTTATAGGAGTAAAGATAGTCTAGACTTATATAATACTGCTAAAATAGTAGTAAATTATAAAAAAGAGAAAAGGAAAGATAGAGGGAAAATACTAGTATATATAGTGTTAAGGGCCTGTATATAAGTACGCTTAGCGCTCTAGCTTAGATTAGGAAGTTAGAGTAAGTATAAATATAAGTTTCTCTCTCTATAACTTATAAAAGCTATATAGCTAGAAATAGCTAGCTTTATATCTACTAATAGAGAGTTATTATTATAGGTTATATACTATAGACTATATATAACAGACCTTATTCTGTTATATATTACTTATAGTTATAGGTTTACTTATTATTTATATATAGGATAGGGGTAGTGTCTCTTTGTCTACTATATATTTAATACCTATAAGGTTTAGTATTATATAGTAGAATATAATATATTATAAAAACCTTCTATTATAATAAGTATTACTATTAGATAACCTATAGTATGCTAGGCTGCGCTATTAGTAACTTATCTAGTCTATATCTATATAAAAAATATATCTATATAATCTAGTTTATATCTAAGTAAAGCTAACTTACCTTATAGTTATCTCTAAAAACCTTTATGTATTAAAAATATCTCCTAAATTAGGTATAGTTACTTATATTAAAGTTAGGTTATACCTTTATAATTCTTTCTATCTAACGTGTATAAGTACTAGGATATTTTTCCTATAGAAAAACCTAAGTATCTAATATAGCTTACTTATTAACGTACTAAATCTTACTACTAGGTTACTAAGTAACTTATTTACTACTAGTTAATATCTACTATAAGTAGTAATTAACTAGTATAAAGTATACCTAGTATATACTCTTTCCCTAGCTATTATTTATTTATTTATAGTATCTTTTTATAGTTTATCTAATATACTTTACACACTACGCACATAGGTACCTATATACTTTATATTTATAAAAATATACTATATAATATAATATCTAAAAAGCTTAAGTTTCTAGTAGCTACTAATAGAATATATTACTATAAGTAGTATTTGTATCTCCTAACATATCTGTATTAAAGTTAAGTTAATATTATTATTTTATAGCCCTAAAGGTAGCTAAGGTATTAGAAGGTAGTATATCTTTATTAGGTAGAGTATCTACTAATTTATAATTAGCTAATTTTATAAAAGTATAAGGGTATAGTATTTACGTTTATTTTAAGTATATTTAACTAATATAGGGTATATACCTAGTATTTGTTTAGTTAGGGTTAATTACTTATAGTACTATATACTAAGTTTAAATAGACGTAGTATAGCTAGTAATAATATAAGGTTAATAGCGTCCTATTTGTCTCTTCTCTAAGGTAGTATAGATAGTTAGTAGCTAGATAGTAGTAATAATAGTAGATATATTATTCTTATAGGTATTATAAATATTTATAATACTATTTCTAAGTATAAGTAGTCTACTAATAGCTAGTTTTATAATTAAGCTAGTATAGATACCTTATATATTTTTAGGTGTAGAGTATCTAATAGTATACTTATACGTCCTGTGTAGATGTTGTATAGGCTTTTATATAACTAATAAGATTATTACTTTATATTATTATTAAAGTATATATTAAGTATATAACGCTAATAGACTTAGTAGTAGGTATCCTACTAAATAAAGGTATTAACTTTTACTTAATACGCTAGCTTAGCTTTATTATAGTATATATCTTAGATTTTAGGTAAAAGGATAACTTTTACAATATATAGCCTACCTTCTTAACTACCTTATCCTCCTCCCTATATAAGTACAATAAGGTAATATAGCTTCCTAAACTAAATTATAACTTTAATGTTAGGAATATCTACTTCTACTAGGAACGCTATAATAGTAACTAAAATACTATCTAATATAGTACTAAACTACTCTTACGCTGTTTAATAATTATCTAGTATTATTTTACTATAGTAGATACTACTTTATAACTCTAAGCCTAGATCTTTTACTATAGTAGTAAGGTTAATAAATACTAGTATCTTTATTACTGTATAAAGTTATACTTATATATACTAGGCTATATTTAGGATATAGCCTAGTAATAATAAGCAGATACTGTATACGTACTATATAAGATTTAGATAAGAGGTAGATACTTAAAATAGTATAGTATCTATAGCTATACTAAGTAGATAGAATATGTTTACTTACTTTTAAAAGATAATTATAGTAGAAAGCAGTATAAGTTAAGTACTATATTATGTTAATATTCTAAGCTCTAATAGGTATAGTTAATATATATAATCTAGTAGTAGTATATAGTAATATTTGTTAACTATAATATGCTCTAGTCTCCTAGTACTACTAAGATAATATATTATCTCTTAGAAGCTAGTCTATAATATAGACTCTAGTATTATAAGGATAATAGAAGTAGATTAGTTATAGTATCTATCTTTCTAAATAGACGTATAAATGTTATATTTTTTATACTATTATACTATATTATAGCGTAGCGCTGTAAGCGGTATAATTATAATATATTAGCTATATCTAGGGTAGTAAGCTAGAAAAAGAAAGGATAAGCTTTTTCTAGAGCCTGTACTAGTAATATATATAATAACTATCTCTCTACTTATAATTACCTAAACTATATTTTTCTATTAGTTATAAAACTTAGCCTAGTACCTAAAGTTTACCTAGAATAGCTTTTTATAGTTATAACTAATATACTTATAGATATCTAGAGGAAAGACTATAAGCTTTAGAGTATTATTATTTAAAACTTTAACTATATTAAACCCTAGAGTAGTATACTACTTAGTAGACATTTTTAGTTACCCTTTAGCTTACTTAAATTTCTTTATAAAGATTTATAAGATATTAAGAGTATACACTATACTAGCTATTTTAGCTAAATATTTAGACTATATTTTATATTCTTCTACCTTAGCTATAGTTATAGTATTATCTACTTCTTTCCTACTAACCTTATTTAATATCCTATCTATACTATTAAGTTTTTAGCTAAATATAATAATTAGATAATAAAAGGTGCTAAGGTTAATATAATATCCTATCTATTTCTTTATAGTATATTATATAACTTAGCTAAGAATCTTAGAGGTAGAAAAGTATTTACTATTTAGACTAGGCTATAGTAGAGTACTAGTAGCGTATAGAAGGTAGATATCTTAAATACTTTAAGGGACTAAATGCTGTATTAGGGCGTAGAAGGGCTGTACTAGCTAGAGGAACTAAATAAGAAGGCTCTTAACTACCTAAAAAAGAAACTAATAGATAACCTTTAATAATTTGTCTTAGTTATAGCTTTTATAGTAGTATAGGACTAGTGTAACTAGGCTATTATATAGAAATACGTTATAAAGTATACTATTAGATAGATTCTTATAGTAGATACTAAGTAGTTCTATACCTTAGGCTAGTTAGCTACTAGTAAAGTATATAAGACTAAGGAGGGTCTTAGAAAATTCTTAAACTTTATTAGAGTACTGTTAGATTTAGTAGATATTTCTAAAATCTCTAATTATAATACTCTACTCTTACTTATAGGTATAAATAAGTTACTCCTAGATAAAATTTATACTCTTTAAAAGGATTTAGGAGTTTAGTAAAAAAAGACTAAAACTAATAGTCTTATTTATTAGATCTTCTACTAGTTTATCCTAGGGTATGTAAGAAAGATTACTTTACTAAGAAATAAATACTAATTAATATAGTTATTAGAATATATACTTAAACTTATTATAGACTATAGATATATACTTAGCTAATAACGTTTAGATTCTACGTATTATTATATAGTCTGTATTCTAGTATATAAATATATCTAAATTCTTTCTATAGTAAAAATAACTTAGATAATAAGAAGTATTTATTAGCTAGTTTATAGGTATAGGGTACTTAGTTATAATATAATTATAGACCTAAGTCTTAAATTTATCTGTAATAGAGTAGTTAATATCCTCTTATTCTTACTTAGCTTAGGATAGGTTAGCCTACTTACCTATAAGTAATAGTATCTCTATATAAGTAGTAGCGTAATCTAGGTTCTATACGCTTTTCTATTATACTAGCCCTATAAAATTTTACTAATACTTCTATATACTTAAAAATTATATTATTTTCTTTAGTATAGATAGATCTATAGTAAAATTATATACTTTTTATAATCCTTACTTAGATAAGCATACTACTATAAAAGTAACTAGTATAATAAAAATAAGTTTAAAATTATCCTCTAAATAAGTTTGTTCTATAAGTAATAGCTAAAAGTTATAGTAAAGTTATTCTATATAGTTTAATTTAGTATAATTATAATTAGCTTCTATATCTATATAGTTATCTTCTTAAGAGATAAGGTAGGTAGTAATAGCATACTACAAAGCTTCTTACTATAGTAAGAGGTATAGTTATAATAGGTATAATTACCCTTAAACTAAAACCTAATAGAAGAATATAAATATTTTTTAGAGTAGTAGTGTATACTATATATTAAAATTTTAGTATGTTTTAAGTAGTAGTAGTAGAATATTATTTTTATTTTCTTATATAATCTAGATATATATATATTAACTTATTTTTATAGTAGTATTTTACTAAGTACAGACTATACTTTTTACTAAACAGTAAAGGAAGTAAAGCACTAGCTCTTCCCTTTATTTAAGAATTACTAGGTACTCTAAGGCTTAACTTTACTAAGTAGGTAATACCTCTATAAAATATATATATACTAACTATAGACTTCTTACTACTATTTAATTATATAGGATAGTATATATATATACTTATTTTCCCTCTTAAGCCTATAATATAGCCTTATCTAACTAGGTTTAGAGATAGTAAATAGCTACTATATTATCCCTAGTGCTATAATAATATACTAGTACTTTAGTAGCTAGATTAATAGTATCTATTCTTTTCTTACTAGTAGTATAAGAGCTAGGAATTAAAGTAGTATCTATTTTAGGGGATAGAATAACCTTAAAGTACTGTAGTATATAAAGACTATTTACTTCTTTTATAACCCCTATAAAGTACTATTAACTATAGCTCTACTATATATAGGCTAAGAAGGTAAGCAGTTTTCCTACTAGTATTTAAATATTATATTTATAATAGAGATATTTTTTTATTATTTTCTTAGCTATTTTCCTACTAGAGGTATAGTTATAGACTTTATAAATAAGGTAAGAGTATAGTATAAGGTATAGAATTTTAAGTAGTAGTATATTATTAGATTTTATAAATTTAAGTTTAGTGTAGGTTTACTTAAGTAGTATCTTACGTATAAGCTAGTTAGCTTCTTCTTACATCTGCACTTACTTAGTACTACTAAGGTCCTTACTATAATTCTTATTTAGGTATTTCTAAATACTATTAGAAAGTATAATATATTAATATATATAGTAGATTAAGATACTATAGGTAGTATTAATATTTATATAGTATAATAGTAGAGATATTATATCTAAATAGTAAAAATCTTAGTAATAGTTACTATTTATTAGTAATATAGTATGCGGTTAGAATATTTTAAGGGAATAAGTTTTTATAGTTTATTTTAGTATATATATAGTGTTAAACTTAACGTATCTATATTACGTTAGTGTAACCTTTAGGCTAATATTCTCTATATTTCTATTCTAGTAAAACTTATATATAGATATATTTTTATTACGCATAACTTTATAACTAGAATAGAGATATTCTACTTATAATACTATATAAATTAGATATAATACCTAAATAGGTTTAGGATAACTATAAGTTAATCTTCCTTATATAAAATATCTTTAATTATATTAATACTAATACTACTTTCTTTAGCGCTATCCCTAATACTACTAAACCTATTTAGGCCTTTATTATAAGTACTCTTAATACTACTCTTAGATAGATTTATTAATATATTAAGAAGAAAATACTATTATATATAGTTAAAAGTATGTATAGTATAATAGATGCTTTGCCTTCTTCTATAACTAAGAGAGATTAGTAGGAAGTAGAGGAAGCTAAAGCTAGTCTACCTACTAAATGTATATAATAAGCTAAAGAGATAACTACCTATAAAGTAAATAAATAGCTAAAAGAGTAATTTAATATTATACTATTAGAAATAGTTACTAGTACTTAGGATCTTAAGGCTGCGTTAAAAAAAGAGATTATATATTCTCTAAATAAATAAAAGTACTATTAATTTATAATATAATTAAATAGGCTTAGAGTAAAAGAAGTAGTAGAGATAATAAATTGCGTAATAGTAGTAGTAATAAGTTAATACTTATAGGATTAGTAGGTAGTATTAGAAATATAGTAGGAGCTATACTAAGGTAGTCGGCATCTGTTTGCGACTGCCTTTGTAATAGTTCTACTATAAGAGGATAGGGTTAATAGTATCCCTAATACTACTATTAGTAGTAATTTTAAGGATTAACCTATAGGTCTCTAGCTTTTATAAGCTATAACTTGCTTAAAGCTTACTTCTACTTTAATATAAACTAAGGTTAATAGTTTCTAATATTTACTCTCTATAGTATAATATAGTAAGACTATAGATATCCTAGGTAGTATTTAATATTAATAGATTATAGCTACTCTATACGCTAAGTATAAATAACTAGAGGAGTTACTATAAAACTATACTATTTTTACTAGTAGCTAGGGCTATAGTATAGCTTTAATTACTTATAAATAACTTTTTAATAAAGTAGTAAGTAAGGTAGATAGTATATAGCTAGAAATAGATTTATGTATAAAGTATAGGTTCTAGAATTATTAGCTAGATTATAGGAAGTGTTAGTTGTTATTAAAAGAGTAGTTTAGTATTAGGATCTTTGTATTGTTGCTATAGGTAGGAGTACTAAATATATTTATAGAAAGGAGACCTATTAGGTAATTAGAAAAATAGATTAAGATACTAGTAAAGTATAATAATAGAGTAGGGGATATAGTTATAGTAATTAAGCTACTTCTGCTTAGTTATATAAATAAAGAGTAGCTACCTAAGCTTCTTTTATTAAAAGCTATTAATATTAGTACCTTAGGTAACTAGAATCTTTTAGATCTACTATAACTAGTAGAGGAAAGTAGATATAGGTTAAGGTAGTCCTAGGCTAGGATTAAAATTAGTAATTCTAAAGGGACTATAGATATAGTTAAATAATTAATAGAGTAAAAAACCTTTATATAATTTTAAAAAGTGTAACTTTAAGTATTAAAGCAAATCTATAGTCTTAGTAACTATATAAAATATATAATATTATATATAGAAAAGTAAAGGTGTTATTAAATATAGGAGGCTAGCTATTTCTAGTAGAGCTATTAGATACTTAAGTTATACTAGATAAAGTAGTATATATAGAGAAAACTAATATATAAGGATTAACTAGCTATTTCTAGTTACGTTTACCTAGAAATAGCCTAGTATTTAAATACCTAGATTAATATAGTTAGGTTATATATATCTATATAAGGAAGTAATAAGTATTATACTTAAAATAAATAAGATATTACTATTAAGGGGTATATATTTAATATTAAAGAGTAAAAAGTTACTGTTATAGGATAGGAAGTTACTGTTATAGGATAGAAAGTTACTATTATAGGATAAGAAGTTACTATTAAAATTAGATAAGAATTTACTATTAAAGGATAGGAAGTTACTATTAAAGAATAAGAAGTTGCTGTTAGAGAGTAGGAAATTGCTGTTATTAGGGTAGGAATTTATTAGATAAAAGATATTTACTTCCTATTATAGGAGGAAAAAAATTTAATTTTTAAGAAGTTGCTGTTTAATTATATAAATAGCTAGTAATTAATAAAATATAGTAGTAAATATATATAAGGTACTACCTATAGTAAAAAAGATAGTATAATAAATACTAGATAATAGAAACTAAGAATATATACGTAAATACGCACGGGCTAGAAATCTACGGAATTACTAGTAAATTCTAAGATCCTAATATTTTTAGATCTAGTAATCTAATAATTAAGTGTACTAGTCTATTGTCTTTAAAGTAGAAGTCCTACGTATATATTAAGTAATAGTTAATAATTAGTATCTAGCTTTTCTCTTTAGTTAAGCTGCCTTCTTTATAGCTATAAAAATTAAAGGTAATCTATTCTCTAGATTCTTTATTATTTATTTATAGTAAGCATTAGATTTATCTTCTTAACTTTACTCGTCTATAGGTATTATACTAAACTATAGTAATACCCTTAATCTTTACCCCCTTAGATTTATATATAAGGTATTTAATTACTACTAGTCCTAGGTATCTAAAACACTTATACTATATAGTTACGCTTGCTTATTATATTACTCTTAGTATTCTAGAGCTTATATATACAGTAAAGGTAGCTAGGCTATCTTAGTACTTAATTACCTATTAGTTATAGATTTCTTAAAGTACTATAATAATAGTGTTATCTTTTTATTATAGGGAGGTTAGCTTATATTTATTATCCTACTAAATTCCTTATTAGTATAATAGTCTAAATAATATAAGATTATATAGGATTTTTAGGTAGAGTATAGTATTCTTTAGGTGTATTTAACGTATCCCTTATAGAGTCTATATTTATACCTATACTATTCTGTAGCCCTTAATCTATAACTATATATTACCTACCTAGATATAGTCTCTAGGGGTTAAAGATTAGATATTAGTTATGCGTTTAATACTATTATATACGTATATTATTAATCCTAAATTAAGGATAAAAGAATATTTAAGTAGATATTATTAGTTACTTAAGTAAAATAATACTGTTATCCTTATAATATCTATCTTTATAATTCCTCTACCTTATAGTTAGTTTAAGTTAATATCTAGAGTACTTAATATTTTAAACTACAGCTAGCTAGAAGATACTCTACCTATTAAATTTTTTAAGTTATAATTATTCTTAGTTTTATATACTATAAGTCTAGCTACTATCTAGTTTAGTTTAAACTATTTAGGTACTTTCTTAGGGTAGATATAATAATAGTCTTAAAGATTATAGCACTATCTATAAGCAGGACAATTACTACTACTAGCTACTACTAGTATCCTTTTTTAGGACTACTTAGATTTAGTCTATAAACTATTATATTTTCTTTTACTACTAGCTTAGCTAAAGTTACCTTATAATAAGGTAGATAGTACTCTATTTAATATATTAGAGGCGTCCTACTATGTATCCTAGTTAGCTGTACTACTAGTAAGAAATAATACTTTTCTAGTAGCTAAAGTACTCTTCTACTTACCCTTAATAGGGTTAGATTAGTTTATATAATCTTAAAAAAGTTTTATTATCTTCTTTCTATTTATAGTTACTTTATTATAGTCTAGGCCTAAGAAAGTTATTACCTAATCTAGTATAACCTTTCTAATAGCACTTAGAAAGTTAGTTATTATATTATTTATTAATTATACCTTAGCTACTTATAGTACCTTAGCCCTAGTAGCTACTTAATTATATTTAGCTAGCTAGGTATCCTATTATCCTATTATTTTTATAGGTTTTAAGTAAGTATAGTATCTTTTACGTATATACTTTCTTTCTTTTTTATAGTCTACTCCTATAGTTTCTTAGAAAAGTACTACCTATTAATAAACTATCCTACCTAACTTATAATAGCTTATCTACAAATAAGGAGACACTATTATTAGGATATAGTTAATTAGTTATCTATACTTTAACTATTCTTTTTAGTATTTCCTTTTAAGAAGTTTATATAATTTAAGGTATAGTTTATAGTTATCTTAATTATCCTTATATTACTCCTAACCTTCTAGAGTTAGGTTAGATATACGTATAGGTAGGACTATCTTAATAGCCTCTTTGCCTATTATCTAAGTTATACTACTTTATATATATTATAAGCTTAAGATATTATTTAAAGGTATAATATATAGGTTTGCTTAGTATTATATAATATTAGGTATTATTAAAAGGATTAGTTTATATTTTAGTTCTAGTAGGCTACCTAGGTTTACTAGCTCCTACATATTTAGCAATTCGTACTTTAGTTTAAATTATTTATACTATAAGATCTAGCTATTACTATTAGTAAGGATTACTATTATATTTCTTTAGTTATATAATATAGTTAACGTGTTTTATATATAGTATAAATAAGACTTTTAATTATTAGATTAATAGTCTTAATAAAGATAGGGCTTAAATTAATTATATTATCTGTTTGTATTATTAAATCTATAAGTAGACCCCTTTTATAGTTCCGGGGCCACGCTAGCGCGACCCTAGATCTATAATAATCTAAGATATAGCTACTTATATAGTAGGACTATATCTAATAATTATATAGCTATACTTATAAATAGTAATTAAGTAAACTTAAAGTCTACCTAAGTACTAGCCTTATATAGGGTATAGAAAAGTAGGTATATAGTATTTATAGAGTACGTATAAAATTTATATGTGTATAACTTACCTACTATAGTACTTTAATTTTAAAGGGTATATTAATCTATATAGAATTAATATATAGTTTTCTTCTTTTATATAGAACTTAAAGATTAATTAGTATTAGTATCTTTCTTAGCTTATATAAAGGAGGTTAGGGTATAGCTTCTATTACTAGTTCTAATTTTAGCTAAGAGGTAATAGGTACTTTTTATCTACCTTTAGCTAGTTTATATAGTTTAGAAGGACTTTTATATAGGTCTATATTATTAGTAGGAGGTTATACCTTCTAGGGGTTTAGCCTTAAACTTATAGATTTAGTCCCTACTCCTTATTATATGTTAGGATATAAATTAAATTTAGATTCCTTATCCTATATAATCTTAAATAACTTTATACCTTACCTTATCTCTTATATATTATAGTAACTATTTCCTATCCTTTTTAAGAGAGCTAATAGGCTACTCTATAGTAGTTTTTATATAAGGTTAAAGTAATAAACTTCCTATTCCTTAAAACTTTCCCTATATACTATAAGTACCTTTTTGTAATCTTATATAATTATCTATATATTAATAAGTATACATATAATATATCTATTTAGATCTATAATAACTAAGTAATTAAGATTAATCTTAAACTTCTAATTATTAATATATATATACTATAGTTTAATTAGTATAGTATTAAAGCTAGTAAGTTATACTATTTTATTAACGTATAATATATAGCTTCTATTAAATCTATTTATACATAGGCTTTATAGGCTGTCTAGTTTAGTAGCCCTATTTAGTAGTAGTATTTAAGATATTAGTACTATTTATAATAGTATCTAAGGTATTAGTACTATATTTATTAGTTATAAAAAGATATTTATATAGTCTCTTAAATATGTATTTATTACTGTTAGTATAATTATATAGTATAGTTATCTAATTATTAAGTTTAACTAGAATCCTTATTAGTTATATAATTATATTAGTTAATTAGCTACGTATATTAACTAGAAAGCTATTAGTTAGATAACTATATAGTCCTTACTCCCTACTATAATTTTTAGGCAATTTCTATCTAATAGCGTTCTTACTCCCTACTATACTTTTTAGGTAATTTCTATTCTTTACTATTCTAATTTATAAAATAAAGTAAATTACTCTACTAATTAGTATAGGTAGATTTTAGGTATAGATATTTATCTTATAATAGAGGGTAAATGTAAAAGAAATAATAAGTTATTAATTACCTAGAGTAGGGAGTTATAATAGGTTTAATTTAGGTATTTAAAGTCTTATCTTTTGTATACTAAGGTTAGAGGACTCTATATATAGGGGAAGGGGCTATATAGGCTATATATACGTACGTCTCCTTTTCTTATCTAACTTATATAAGGTTAAAACTATATAAGTATAGATTTATAGACGGATAGAAACCTTATATAATATTATAGATAGAAACTTTATATAATATTATAGATAGAAACTTTATATAATATTATAGATAGAAACTTTATATAATATTATAGATAGAAACTTTATATAATATTATAGATAGAAACTTTATATAATATTATAGATAGAAACCTTATATAATATTGTAGTTAGAAACTTTATATAATATTATAGATAGAAACCTTATATAATATTATAGATAGAAACTTTATATAATATTATAGATAGAAACTTTATATAATGTTATAGACAGAAACTTTATATAATGTTATAGACAGAAACTTTATACTAGTCTCTAAATAGTATAGTTTAAAAAAAAATCTATTTTTATTTTCTTATTTTTTAGGTTTTAGCTTTTTTTAAAAAAAAAAATTGTTTTCTCTAAGTCCTTAGAATCCTAGACCTTTTTTCTATATACTTTAATATTAAATATCTTTATAACTATACCCTTAAAACCTTAGTAAAGGGCAGCGTTATAATTAGGAAGTAATACCCTTTAATCTAAGCAAAAAAAATCGACATTAAAAATCCTAACCCTAAGCCCGGTTTCTCCCTTTATTTTTTCTATACACTATTTCCGAGAACGTTATTTCCTAGAAAGTCGTTTCCTAGAATCGAATGTCCTTTCCTAGAAAGTCGTTTCCTAGAAAGTTGTTTCCTAGAATCGAACGAATGCACAGTCCTCTTTAAAGTTGTTTCCTACTAGGAAACGGGTTTCCTATATAATCTAGTATTATATACTAAGCCTAACCTATAAAGTATCTAATTTATACTATAGATATAGTTAATTAATATCTAATATAGACTATAGAAGTAATATATATTATAATATAACCTACTATATATAAAGCTATCTCTTTAGTATTCTTTTATAGTATAAAGTAAATACTTTTACCTATAACTACTCTTTATACTATAAAGTATAGATTAGGTTAAGATATACATTAGGTTATAATTTATAGTAAGATTCTTAAATATTTTTACTACATTATATTACGGATAAAAGCTTAGCTATTTACGCTTGCACTTTTCGGCATGCCTATACCTACTGCTGCTGTAGTACCTGCATCGACTGGCAAAATGGCGCCGGTGATCCATCGCGCGTGATCGCTGGCTAAGAAAGTGACTGCACATGCAGCATCCCAGCCATTGCCTTCTGTGCCCAGTAGACTACGTTTCTTCCTTGCTTCTCTTGCTTCTTCCGTCATACCTCCCGCATACATCATGGGCGTGTATAGCATCTTGAACATGTCGTCAGTTATGATACCGAGATTGCCAAAGAGCAGAACAACAAACTTACACCAGGACAAACGCAATTCACTCTAATACCATCCGACGCATGATGCGCCGCCATTGCTCTCGTCATGTTCACCACGGCTCCCTTGCTAGTCGGATACAGCAGATGCGGAGTTCCTCCTTTGAGGCCTGCGACTGACCCCATATTAATAATGCTGCCCTTGGTTTCTTTATGCTCCTTCTCTTTCAACATAGCAGGTATACAAGCTTTCGTCATCTGGACCATACTGCTAACATTGATCTCCAAGCCTTTCGCCCACGCCGCCATATTAACATCCACAGCCGTGCCTGCCGCACCTCCAATTCCCACGTTGTTAACCAAAATGTCGATTCTCCCGAACTCTTTCAATGCAGCCTTGACTGCAGCTTCGCAGTCAAATGCTTTGGTCACGTCTGAGGTCAAGGCTATGGCTTTGCCGCCATATTTTGATGCCATTTCCGCAGTTTTTGTTGCCCAGGATAGGTTAAGGTCGAGGCAAACGACGTTGCAGCCTTCTTGGGCAAGCATGATGGATATGGCTCGCCCGTTCCCAACACCTTCGCCTGCACAACCAGCTCCTGTTACTATCGCAACTTTCCCCGAGAGTCCTCGGGATGGTGGTGTTGATGGAATCTCGGCCATGATGTAATGACGTAGATCAGTCCAGGTTCCAGAGTCTCAGTCACGAGGGGATATAAGACTCCTCGCAGTTTTGAACACGACGTGCAAGTCGATTTCGCAGATGCTTTGAACCACAATTTCCTTTCCAAGTACGTTGCTGCCAAGACGCGCGTTCTGCTGTGGTGTCGATACTTGCAAGGCACCACATCAGCTCCACTACGGCAATTCCTTGTAGGGCAAGGTGCAGCGGCTTCGGCGTGCTCATCGGCCCTCGGTCATCTCTAAGCGCGTATTGCGCGCAGTGCCCACGACCAAAGCAACGGTGTCCCTTAGCGTACATTATCCTCCGATTCATTTGCGGGTCTTTACAATGACAGTCTTGGCCTTCGAAGATCTGAGTAATCCCAGGTGGGCGTCAAGATGGCCAACAGATCCTTAGCGATGATTCGACGAATCAACTGCGCAAAAATTTAAAAGGTTGCCGAAGGTCGGGAGAACAATCAATCACTTTGGTAGTCTATATTCGTTAGGCTAGTACCAAAGCCACCCGCCCCTGAACTTTGCCAGCTTCCAGATTCTCTATCACTTTGGGTAAGGCCTCAAAGTTTCCATCAGCCACCATGGGGTTCAGTATGCCTTGCGCGATCAGATCCAGTGCTTCCTTGATATCCTTCGTCTGCCCACCATAAGAAAAGATGATGTCGAGTCGTTTGCGGATGGCCAGCTTCATGTGAACTGTGTTATCGTGATTCAGAGTACCAACACACAACAGCCGTCCAGCTTGTCGTACTGTTGGAGGTCAGCGAAATAGATGACCATCCGACGGGATCAAGAGAGAAGACTTACCAATATGTTGCGCGTCACTGAACGTCTGCTCCGTGCCCACAAAATCCGCAGTCACGCTGATCATTCCATCCCGTCCATTTTCCCTGACCCACTCTCTGATGTTCTTTCCTACAGGCACAACGTCCTCTTGACTTACACCTAGCCCAATAGCATCATCCAAATTCTCTTGCTTGACATCACTGACAAAAACTCTCGCTCCGATGGCCTTGATGATTTGTAACGCATTGAAACCGAGCCCGCCGAGTCCGAAAAGAAATACCACGTCTTTAGATGTAATTTTGCCGCGTCGATGAATAGCGTGATAAGCAGTCGTGACAGCATCCGTTGCAACCGCAGCCTGACTGGGCGACACACCAGCAGGGACATGTACTAACCCTCTCACATCCACTACACAATACTCTGCAAAGAAGCCATCCATACCAATACCACTGCGGTATCCGTTCAAACATAATTGTGGTAGATCACAGCTGCACTCTTCGCAATCTGGTGCGCCGCAACCTGGCACGGCACACATGGCGACTACATCTCCAATGGCGAAGCCGCTTTCCTTGGTTACGGAGGATCCCAACTGGACAATACGGCCACAACCTTCGTGGCCAAGGGTAAATTGGTCTTTATACCACGATGGTTGATTTTCGTTGTTAAGAAGATTGTAGTCTGAGCGGCAGACGCCAGCGGCTATAACTTTGACGAGAGCGCCAGTTGAGTGTGGAGTGGGTGTCGCAACTCGTTCCCATATCTGTGGTTGTAGTCATAAATCATTAGGTTTGTGGAAAGATATTGCAGATGAGCTTGGATTCTTGATTGGCTCATGTAGTACAGCGATTGTATCTTAACTTACCGGCTCGAAACAGCCCTTATGTTTTCTCCAGGCGTGCATCATCTTGGGTTCTTGCTCGGCACTCATCTTGATTATGATGAAAGTACGGTATGTCCCGACAGAATTCTTGCCGTATATTCGAGACACTCTGAGATACGATTGTGTATGTATATCCTGAGACTGCCCGCGGGGCTGAAAGCGGAGGCAAACCATAGTGGATTGGGCTCAAAGTTGCTTAAGCTTACCAAATCAGGGTTACCGAGCGTCGTATGCCGGCTACCCACTCGTCCCTAACAGTAACTACATTAAATTCTATATAATTATCTATATCTAGGATAGGTTTCCTAGCTAAATATAACTTATATTCTTAATAGTACTTTTTTAAAACTTTTCTAATATAGTATTTCTATTATAATAAAAGTATATAATATAAATAAGATTTATTTTATAGAGATTTATAAGCTACTAAGAAGATGTAAAAACTAATTTAGTACTACTTCTAGCTATAAAGCTTTTTTTTATTTATTTATTAATAGGTTCTAAAATAAAATTTATATAAGTTACTACTAGGGCTAAGTAAGTAAAGATCCTTAAACAACTACTAAAGGCGTATTACGAATAGCTGTAAGCATCTTACTAAATTTATATATCCTAAGTACGTAATATTCTAGTCTTATCCTTTATTATAGTTATAAACACTTAATAAAAAGACTTAGGTATCCTAGTATAAGTACTATTTGTAGCTAAAGGGTAACGTTATAACTTACACTCTACTGCGCGTCTAGCACGTAATTTAGTAAAACTATACCTAAACTATAGTAGTATTATACATAATTAGTTTCTCTATAATACCTAGTAATTATAAGAAAATACTATAATTCTTATAATTCTAATTTTTTCTTTTTTTTTTCTAATATGTTTATTAAAATAAAAGGAATATAATAATTTTTTTAAAAGCTATCTTTATATACTATAAGATTATTAATAGTATATTTAGTTCTAAAGTTATACCTAAAGCCTACCCCTATTCTAGCCTACTTAAAAAAAATCTATATATTAAGTAGTAGAAGATAACTACTTTTATAATAAAGAATAGGAAGTTACTTAGAACTACTAAGTATTTTAGTATATAACCCTAGTATTATAAATATATTACGTATATATTACCTTTTATATAAATTTTTAGGTAAGTACTCTTTATTATCCCTAAGAATTTTAGCTTTCTATATTAAGAGCTAAAGATTAGTAAGTTATAGTATATAACTAAAAAGTGTTAAAAAAAAGGATAGGAATTTACTATCTTAACTTTAGAATTACTAAGGAAGATAATTAGATTTCTTATTACTAGTAATATAGTATAATTATAATATAAAAAATACCTAAAATTTTTTATATACTAAACTTATATAAGCTTTAAAAAAAAGTAGTCTAATCTTTAAGTAATAAGAAAATTTAGAGAAAACTATAGAAAATATAATAAGAATATAATAAAGAATAGGTATATATATTAAAGAAAAATTTATTTTTATAATTATAAAGATTTAAATCTTTAAATAGTATTAAAAAGTATTTACTAGTAAGAGCTTAGAAAGAATAATCTTAGCTATTAAGAATAAAGAAACTTTTAGTACTAGATATATAAGAGGAATAGTAGTAAAGAGTCTTCCTATTATATCTAGAGAATTAATTACTAAGTTAAATTTTAGTTAGGTTATTAAAAATCTAAGAAAAAATCCTTATCTACTAGGGTATTTAGAGGGAACCCTTAAAGATACTAAGGATAATAGCTAGGAAGATAGTAGCTATATAGTAAAGTACCTTAAGGAAAAACTCTAACTATTAGGGTAAAATAAGAGAGGGTATACTAAAGGTATAAAGGGAGGTAGGAGGAATATACCTAATAATAATAGAGGATATTAAATATAATAAGGAAGTATTAGGTTAAGACTATATATTCTAAGGGTAAATACTATTAGCCCTTATTAATACTATATTCTTTAAATATATATTTTACCTCTTTCTAATTTATTAAGATAAACTTTTTTTTAAGTTATTTTAAAAATAAATACTATATTTTCTTACTTTATAATAGATATAGCTTAAATAATTATAGTAAAAAACTTAGAGAAGGTAGGCTTTAAAAGAATAAAGCTAGAATAATAAAAGGATTATATATAATAAGATAGGAAATTATAAGGGGTATAGAAAAGATTTTAGAGGAGTATAGTATTAATAGTTATTATTACTAGCATTATGCTGTCTATTAGTAAGTATAATTAGCTAGTAATAGTATAATAATAAAAAAAGGATAAGATATAATAGAGGAAAACTTATAAGAACTAAGGTTATATACTCTTACCCTTATTATAGTAGAGTAAAAAAAGTAGCCTATAGTACTAATATTACTAACTACTAGCTATAGAACCTTAATATTTCTAAGGTCTAATACTAAAAAGTACTAAGGATATAGGTACTAATTACTAGCTATAAATATATCCTTAATATAAGTAGTATTATAGAAAAGGGACTTTAAAAAGGATAAGTATTAACTAGAAAATACTAGTAGATAGTAAGGATATTATTTATATACTAATATATAAGAAGTGCCTAGTAGTAGCACTATTATATAATTTAAAATAGAGGAAAATAAAAAAAAGGTTAAAAATTACTAAAAATATTATAAGTATAAAGGATTTTAAGTAAAGATCTTATAAAGTATAAGGGAATAAAGAAAGGACTTTAGATTCTTTTTTTTATAAAGTAGTACTCTTCTTATAAAAGAATAGCATCCTATATTACCTTATAGCTTTACTTTCTTTTCTTCTAAGTATACTATAAATAACTAAGATTTAGCTCTATAAGCCTATATTATTAGTATAAAACCTTTTAACTAGGAAATAGTAGTTACTATACGTATAAAGATATATAGAAGTCTAGGCTTCTTTATTATTAAATATAATTAATTAAGCCTCTCTTTAGCCCCTATAATTAAAAAGCTTTACTTATTAATACTAGATTAAAATAAAAAAAGCTATAGAATTCTATATACTATATTTATGTTAAAAGGGCTAAAATAAAGTTCCTAAAATTAAAGAAAAAGTATTTTATACTTACTAAATATTTTTAGACTAAGGTATTTAACCTACTTCCTAGCCCTTTTATACTCTTCCTATTTAATCTTAGCGTTCTAGAGAATTTAATTATAAAAGCTTAGTAGTTATAAAAGTTTTATTAAAAGAGCCCTACCTTAAATAAGCCTTTCTTAACTAACTATAATTCTAATAAGGATACCTAGTAAGAAAATATTAGATTGCTATAAAGAGTATAAGTAGTAGAATCTATATAAATTATAAATTCTAAAGGATAATACCTTATAAAGATAACTATATAGAAGAAGATTTTACTTCTTTATTCTATCTAGAGTATTATCTCCTATAGCTATACGCTATAGAAGTAGTTTTAGTATACTTATTAAAAATATAGGATTAGAGTATATATACTCTATAAAACCTTATAGCTATAATAGTATAGGTAAGTATTACTATTTCCCTAGAATTATATACTATATCTAATAAGTAATAGTATTTATAGAGAAAAGGCTTATTCCTTACTAAAGTTTTTCTTTAATTATTATAGGGTTCTCTAGCTTCTTACTCTATTATAGCTACTAACTTACTTAGTAAGTAGTAGCCTCCTTAGGGAGTAATAATTGCCTAGGATAGTATATAGTCTAACTTTTAATACCCTTTATTTTCTATAGTTTTTATAGCTAAAGTACTTAATTACTAAGATATATTATATTAATACTTAGATAATATACCTAGTTTTACATCTCCTTATTATTATCTAAGATACCCTGCTTAACTTTATTATCTGTTACGCTAGGATACATATTTAATAATAGCTAGATATTAGGTAATAATCTATAAAACTAATAAGATACTAGCTAGGTAAGTATAGTATCTCTACCTTTAGCACCTAGTAATAGATTAATAGGTATTACTATAGGTAAATCTATAGAGAAGTAACTTTTAAAAATAGGTAAGAATAGGAAAGAAATCTTATAGATATTCTAAGAAATAACTCTTACACCCTTAGAATAAGTAGGCTTCTTAATTTTTTATAAAAACTTCCTACCTAGTCCTTAGATACGTAATGTTATTACTATATCTACTAATTTAATATCTTTCTTTAGTTTTCCTAGTATAGTAAGGATTAGGTTATAGAAGATAACTTTATATAAGAAATATTATAGGTTTTCTAGTATCCTATAAGGAATAATAGCGTATTATAAGGAGGTTAGGGGTAAAGATAGTAAAATAATATATTAGAGGACTAATATATTAACATATAAAGCTACCTATATTTATAGACTAGGATCCTATATCTATATATAAGGTAAACTTAGTTTAGCTAATAAGAAAAGAGCTTATACGTTATAAGGTCTTTATAATATATTATTAGATTAATTAAGACTTCTATATATAATTATACCTCTACTAGTAGCTTATATATAATATACCTATAAAAGGCTCTAGGTTTAAGTAGTCTTCCTATAAAACCTAATCCTTATTAAATACGCTAACTAGGTACTAAATAATTATTATACTATTAAAATCTTTACTCTAACCCCTATATCTATAAACCTTAATTATATTCTACCTTAAAACTATAATAAACTACTACACGCCTTCTTATTAGAATAAGTATCTACTATATAACTAAATATCTTTACTAATATCCTTTAAATTAAAATAGAAGTTCTAGAGAAAACTAGTATAGCTTTTAAGAATACTATTAGTAATGTAGTTTAGCTATATTTTACTAGTAGATACTATTTTTATAAGTTTTTTAAGCTTTCTATTAACTAGTTTTAGCTAATTAGAAGTAAAGAAGGTACTAAATAGAAATCCTTCTATAATTACTAAAATTTTAAGCTATTCTACTAGTAAATAAAGAATATTAAGCTATAGCTTCTTATAATTAAAGTAAAGATAAAATAGCTATATATTTATAGAGAAAAAAGAGGTTAAATAATAGGCTATACTTATAAATAATAGGACTTATCTTCTATTTACTAGGTCTTACAGAAGCTTAAAACTAGCTTAAGCTTACTAGACTCCTAATTAAGCTATTAGAAATTCTCTATTTTTATATTTAGAACTTTATTAAGGTAGAGAAGATATAAGAAGGCTATTATATATACTAGGCTTATTATAATATATTAGCGCTAACTAGCCTATACTCTTTACCTACTTTTAAGGGTAATTCCTTAGTTATAACCTAAGTTAAAAGGAAAATTTATATTAAATTAGAATAGGTCCTCTAAAGTGTACTCTGTAACTACCTTTATACTTTCCTAAGTAAGGCCTTCTTAGGCCTATAATTCTTTAATAACTATACTTTAAAATAAGATAGTAACTTATAAGAAATTAAGTACCTTTTAGTATTTTAGTATATATATATATATTTATACCTTATTTAACTTACATAGATTTCTAAACTATAACCTATTAATATTCTTTATAAATACTATATTTTAGTAGCTAAGTTTATATATATAATAGTACGTAGTAGTAGCGTATATAGTAGAGGCTACTAACTATTTATATAGAAAACTAGCTTTAAATAGTTTATTTAAAACTATAGTATTTATAGATAATAAATCTAGTATTTCTATAGTTATACTTAACTTTCTATAATAAAACTAAATCTATAGGCAGATAACCTAAGGTATTTGTTTAGATAGAATACTTAGATTACTTTTATTAGGTAGGTAATACTCCTTAATAAACTACTTAAACTTTTAAATTTGCCTATAAAATTATTAATTCTAAGCTATAGTAGCTAAAATATTAGTATTTATACTATATAGTTAGCTTATATATACTTAGTATAAGTATCTTAGGTATTCTTACGTATAGCTAAAAAAAGCTCTTCCTACTTATAGGCTACTATTTCTTATTATTTATAAGTATTCTCTTATATATCCTTAATAATAATATCTTAATTTTCTATCTCCTTATTTATATTAATATCTACTAAATTAAGTAAAGTTTCCTAGCTATTAGTAAAAATTATACTAGAAATAGACTAGATAATATTATAGAATAGGTAAGATATAATAAAAAGGCTTATATATTCTAGGCTTCTATAGTATTAATAAAGTATAAAAATTAAGAAAGTAAAGAATTATTTAGAAAGAATTAAGCTATTATATATACTAGAGAATATAGCCCCTTAGAACTAGATTACTAGGGCCTAGTATAATAATCCTATAGATTATAATAAATTAAAATTAATATTTTATATAACGTACTCTATAGGTAAGTAACGCACATAGGCAAGCAACGCACTTTTACTAAGCCTCTACTAAATCCTACCTACCTACATAATATATTAATAATAATACTAGAAGTAGCCTTCTAATAAATACTAGATATAGCTTACACTTTAGGCTCTTAAATAAGATATAAACTTCTTAATTTAATATACTATAGCTATCTATAACGTTCCTAAAGTAATACTATATTAGTAATACACTAGATAACCTTCCTAAGCAGATTATATACCTAATTTAAGGAAGCTAGACTAGATTAAAGAGAAGGTAATTATTAAATATATACTTAACCTAGATTTATAAGGTTTTTCTCTCTAGCTTATAGCTATAGCTAATATAGCTAATTCTCTATACGCTAAGCGTAAACTAGGCTAGGTTAGTATAAACTAGCCTAATATATTTATTAAACGTTACCCTAAGCTCTAAATAAAGTTTAATTATAAGTATAACTATAAAAAAGCCCTATATAAAGATCTAAAGGTTATATAAGGCTAGTTCTGCCTTATAGAGAGTATTAAAGCCTAGTATAGTATCCTAGATAATAATATATATAACTTTAATAAGATAGGCTTTATAATAGGCTAGATATTAACTAGAGTAGTTATTATATCTTTAGATTATTAAGGATAGCTAAAGGTAGTATAGTAGGGTAACTAGGAGTAGACTATAGTTATCTAGGGTATTAATACTATAGGGTAGGCTATTTTATCCTTTATTATCTTTAAAGGCTACTACTACCTCTCTACCTAGTATAAAGAAAAGAATCTACCCTAGGATTAGGTTATTATAGTTTCTAAAAATAGCTAGATAATAAATAAGCTTAGTTTAGACTAGTTAAAGTATTTTAATACCTATATAAAGAAGAAGGTAGTTAGTAGCTACTAACTACTTATTATTAATAGCTATAAGAGCTATAAGTTACTTACTTTCTAGTAATACTATAAGGATAATAAGATTATAACTATCTATATACTCCTATACTTATCCTACCTCTTATAGCCTCTTAATATAGGTTATTTTATACCTTTAAAGAAGGTATATAGATACTAAGCTAAGGAGCTTATACGTAACTATATTACCTATATTACTAAACTTAAGTTCCTATCTTACTTTATTATAGCTTTTAAGGCTGTAATTACTTCTAGTAATATCTAAGGAGGCTTTTAAGGCGCTAGACTAGTCCTATTTAACCTAGATTAGGGTATAATAGGCCTTAATATCTAGTTACGTACCCCTTTACTACCCCTTACCTATAATAAGCCCTAGTAGTTCTAGACTTTAAGTAATACCCTTAAACTTAGGTTATAATTAATACTTATAAAGGTAAAGATTTAGAGGTATATAGATAGTTTACTAACTTCTATAGTTAAGGCCTTTAAAAAGGTCTTAAAGGGGGTAGTAATTATTATATATAAGCTAATATTAGTCTAAAAGAAAATTACTAAGCTTTAAATAGTAAATAAGGCTATAAAATACTATAAATTATATAAAAGAAAGTAAGTATAGTGTAAAGAAGTACTTACTACTAAAGATAGTAAGTATTTAGCTACTCTATAAAAGTTTAGGGTAAGTAGTAATAGAAAAAGAGTAAAGAAGTAGGTATATACTATAGGAGGTAAGCCTAGCTAAAGGCACTATAGATAGTGTAATTAGACTAGGTATAATATATAAATATATAAGTAAGTAGTAGAAGTAGTTTCTAAATAGTATCCTATTCTACTTTATATTCTATAGTGCTAAAGTAGGTTATTATAGGCTAAAGTAAGTTAGTTTTTAGTAGGGGCTTAGTAAAAGTACGTTACTTACCTGT
>JAMXIJ010000068.1:0-24753 GCA_025742365.1 Coniothyrium glycines | reverse complement strand
TATATTTCTTAATTGTCTACCTTACTCTTATTCAAAATAAACGAATTCTGCTGCCTACTCTGTCTATCTAACTGTTTTAATCTTCTTAAATAACAAAAACTATATAAAAAAACATATTAAAAATAGTCTTTCTACTTTCTATCTATTAGAACATACTATTTTAATCCGGAATATATAAAATACATACTTTTTTCCCTATCTTCTTTAACCAACCTCTATACTATATTAACTCTCTCTATTATAACCCTAATCCTCTCTTATATTTAACCCCTAACCCTTTCTTTTATTTAGACTCTTATACTTTCTTACTCTAAACTTAATATATATTCTTCTTTTACTCTCTACCTCTTTTATTTATTTGCTTACTTTATTAAATACTATCTTTATTACTCCTTATCTTTATTCTATAATTTAAACTACATTCTACTACTATTAAATACCTTTAAATATAACAAATAACTTCTTATTTACTACTAACTTTTTATACTTATCCTATTAACTCTTATTCAAAATAAATTTATTCTATTGCCTACTATACCTATCTAACAATTCTAATCTTCTAAAACGCTTGAAAATACACCTAAAAATATGTAAAAAATAGTATTTCTACTTTCTATCTATTAGAACATACTATTATAATCTAGAATATATAAAATACTTACTTTTTTCCCTATCTTCTTTTACTAACCTCTCTACTATATTAACTCTCTCTATTATAACCCTAACCCTCTACCTCTACAGTAACCCTATTAGGTACAATTACCTTTATCTTAGATCTCTTAATTTACTCTTTTCTATCTTTAGACTCTCTAACAATACTACTCTATTTCCCTATCCCCTATCTCCTTTATAACCCTTCTATTACCTCTATACTACTATTTACAATACTTTATACTTCTATACCTTTAGTTAAATATTAAAAAAAATTACAAAACTTAACTATAAATATTTTTTTATTGTCTACCTTACTCTTATTTAAAATAAACTTATTCTACTACCTACTCTATCTTTCTAACTATTTTTATCTTCTAAAACAACTAAAACTATATAAAAAAACATATAAAAAATATAATATTAATATTCTATCTACTATAATATGCTATTTTAATTCAGAATACATAAAATATTAACTTCTTCTCCTACCTACTTCTACTAACCTCTATAATGTATTTAACCCTCTATTATAACCCTATTCCTCTACCCCTACAGTAACCCTAACCCTTCCCTAAAACCCTAACCTATTAGGTACTTACCTCTATCTTTAGTCTTTTAGTAGACCTTTTTCTGTCTCTATATTTTATTCTCTTACCTCTATCTAGGCTCCCCTCCTTAGGGCTATAAATAATAATAAAATATATTAAACTATTACTATTACTAGCATAAAATATACTTTATATTCCTTACACTCATTTAACTCCCTACAACTCCTAGCCCCTAAATTCGCCTCCTCTCTTCTATACCTCTATTTAATCCCTTCTGTTCTACCTGCTAACAAACTAGTAACCTAACAAAACTCCTTTACTAAACTACTACTCTCTACCTTCTCTAAATCCTACTTTTTCTCTAAATATTATATAATAGTTTAGAACACCCTATCTACTTTTAACCTACTTAACCACTGCATCTACCTATCCCCTACCTCCTTATACCCTACTACTAACCCTACTAATACTCTTACTAACACCCTAGAATACTAACATCTCCTATTTTATACCTACTAATACTAGCCCTAGGTATTAGGCTCTTACCTATTATATATCTCTTAGGGCACTCTATACTAAAAATATACAGAATATAGCTTAAATTAAATAGCTTTAGTTATCTCTTTAATCTTTACTTTAGCTTTTTAACTCTCTATATACTAATACTCCTATATAGCATATCTACTATCTACCCTCTCTTCTACTACCTTCTCTTCTATTACCCTACCTCCTACTACTTACTCTACTACAGCTTTATCCTATACTACTTTACATAATCTATACTACTTTATCTACTATACTAATTACTACTATAACTACTCTACCTCTACAAATTTATACTATTAACCCTATATAAATACTTTATACAGGCCCTATTACTTACATACCTGCTACTTAAATATACGTTATTCTTAGTCCCCTTCCTACTCTCCTTTACCTCTACCTACTTTGCCTACCCCTGCCACTTTATCCTTATTATCTTCTATCCCCTCTACCTCTTTTTTACCCTCCTTCTCTCTATTACTAATCTCTCCCCCTTTACATATATTATACTACTCTTTACCCTCTTTATACCCTACCTACTTACTCTACTACTAGTTTAAATACCTATCTAATATAGCCCTCCTACACTATACTATACTATACTTACCCTTAATATACAACTATACTATAGCCTACTCCTACTTAGTCTATAGGTTAGTAGCTTACTACTACTTACTATTATATATAATTATTACTACCTTACTCTATAATCTATCTTACCCTACTTTACTACTCTCCTACGCATAATCTAATATAGAAAATAGCTAATTAATATAGATAATATATTAGATATTAGGAATGTCTACCCCTATCCCTAACGCACTTGTTACTATAATAACTTACTACTACCTAGCTATAAAATTCTCTAATATACCTACTTTACTAACTATATAGTAGTAGTACGTATAGCACCCTAATACTACAGCTATCTTCTTTACCTTAGCTATAGAATTACTATATACTACTATCTTACCTATCTTATACTTCCTCCTCTTCTACTATACAATATCTAATACTATTACCTCTACCTTATACTTTAGTATAGCCCTACCTTAATAGATAATATAGTACACTACATTTATCTATATAGTATCTACTTAGAATATCTTAACCTACTTATAACAGAAATATATACATTAGAATAACTTATCCTTAGCCCTTAGGGGTAATATAGCTATTAATAATACTATCTATATCTTAGTAGTAACTAACTTACCTAACTACTATATCTCCTTATAGAATGTATACTATTAGTTTAATATAATATAGTACTTATCTACTATAATACAGTCTAACTACTATATAGCTTATAACTAGTTTAAAAATATAGTAAATACCTTACTTATAGCTAACTTAGGTGTTACTAACACTACTACTACTACGTCTAGTAGGTACTATTAGCTCTACTTAGTATATAATATGCCTATAGTCTTATATTACTACTATATATCTCCCTATAATACTACTAATAGTATAATAATAATAGTAGTACTACCTAGCTCTGCCTACGCTAGTAATATAAATAATATACTCTTACCTATACCTATAGGCATTATAGCTATAATAGGACTCTTACTAGCTATAATTACCTTAATAGCCTCCTACTACACGCTGCAGAACTAGGCAGTCTAGCCTATTATCTACTATAACTACTTAGCTAGGTCTATATACCTTATCTAACTCTACTATCTAATTTAGGCATTATTAGCCTTACTCTTAAATAGGGCTTATTTCTACTTCCTATCCTAGTCTTACTCCTCTTACTTAAATCCTAAAAACTAATACTAATTAGTGCTAGATATATAGAACTACTATCTCTTACTAGCTACTATACCTACTATCTCTATAATCCCTTATATGTATATTATACTAGTAATATAGGCTTTATACCTAGACTACTAGTTAGCAATACAGGCTTTTATCTCCTCTTTACTCCCTAGCTTATTATTACTATCTTCCTCTTTAGTCTTAAATACACTACTCCTACGTATAAACTACCTACTTATACTAATAGTAATCTCTTAGTATCCTATAATTATTAACTTCTACTCTAACCCTACCTAACTCTTACGCTTTAACGCCTCTTATATACAGTTACTAGTCTACTTACATCTACTTAGGTTAGCTAGCTATATATATAATAATATAGATAACTTTTTCTATACTATAGCCTCTAACTACTACTAGAACAGCAACACTAACTATATATACTATACTAACAACTCCCCTACCTCCTATAGTAAATATTAGTAGATAATCTTAACGTCTCTACTAATAGTATACTCTTTATAGTACTAGGTAGTATATATAACTATACTATCTTTAATAAATATATTATAGTAGCCTCCCTTAACTATATTACTATACTAGATACTTAATATCTTAGGTACTTATACAGGCTAGCCGCCTGCTATATATATTAATACAACTAACTTCTCCTAGAATACTACTACTTAGTCTATATACTACTCTACCTCCTTCTAGTTAACACTAGACTAGCTACCTAGCTTTATAAACTAGTCTTAGATATAGGCATCCTACCCTACCTACTTAAATAACTACTACTTTCCCTTAACAGGTATCTATATATACTTATCCTTTAAAAAATTCTACCTAGGTATCTATTTAGTTAGGTTATCTCTTAGCTTCTCCTATAGGATTAGGGGTACAACCTAGGCAGTATTACTGTCCCTAAATACTAACTTATCTATTAATATTTACTAGGTCTTAGCTACTAGCCTATACACTATACTATAGAACTACACTATAGTAAACTATATATCCTTATATAATAACTTATCCTAGCCTACCTACTCTACGTAACCTAGGGTAGTAGTATTATAATAGATCTTTAACCTATACGTCTGTAAATCTAATATCTACTATATTAGTCTATAGCTACCTTATACTATAAACTAGTCTATTATCTCCTATACCCTCTATAAATACCTTTTTAGTTACTACTAGCTACTATAATCACTCTTATACGTACTATTACTATTACTATTATACTTATCTATCCTATCTACTAGCTCTAATAACTCTAATACCTATTATATAACTATAAATTAGGTAACTTTAATTACAGCTAATAAAATAGGTAGGTACTAGTTAGGGCCCTTCTAGCTATCTTTCTTAACGCCTAATATAGCTAATATATATACTAATAGGCTATTATACTCTTAGTAGGTAATAGAATAGTTTAATAATATAATATAAAATATTAAATATACCTTTTAGATCTTAGATAATTTCTTAGGTAGGTAGATATTATTAGTATAGGTCTACTTGTCTTCCTCCCTGTAACTCTCTCTGTCTTCTCTCTCTCTATCCTTACTCCCTCTATCCTTACTCCCTCTATTCTTACTTCCCTTCTTTTTACTTCCCTCCTCCTTACTCCCCTCTTCCTTACTTCCTTCCTCTTTACATACCTCTCCCTCTCCTACTACCTCTATTAATACCCCCTATACCTCCTACTACTAGTATATAAATTAATACCTAGAGCTTACCTATATATACTCCTACTACATCTACGTAAAAAATATTATAATCTGCTACTATACCTAGCTATACTTAACTATAGTATACTTATCTATATATAGCTATAATAGTATAAACTATATCTAATACTTCTTTATCTAGATAACCTCTAGCTATATAAATATACCTACCTAGTTAATAATAGATACCTAGCTAAACTATATTAGTCCTACTATAGCTGCCTAAATAAATACCTCTACTAGCTTAGCCTATTCCTTCTTTTATAGGTCTAGGTTAGCTATAGGCTCTATAATACTAGCTAATAATATAGGTCTCTATATCCTAACTAGGTATAGTAACTACTATATCTACTCTACCTATAGGTTTACCTTATTATACTTACTATCCTAGATAGTATTATAGGCCTACTACTCTATATTTAACTATACCCTATCTATCTCCTTACTAATATATACCTATACTACATTTAGATTATTAGGTATAACCTTAGGGCTGCCCTCTCCTAGTATCTATACCTTAAAGTACTAGGAGCCCTAGCCCTAGATAAATATATACTAGTAATACACTAACTAGTACGCCCTATCCCTCTACCTCTATAGGTCCTCTCCCTACTATTAACTAGGATACCTACCTCTTTCTACTATAGACTACTAGTAAATATCTTACTAATAGTTTCTTATAGCCTCTATACTATAGAATACCTAGTAATACTAGCTAGGCTATAGCTAATATATTACTCTATCCTAGTAAATAGGTAGCTAGGGGACAGGTAGGATTACTTCTATAAGTAGCTATAGCTTACTAGTATACTTAATTAAACTAGGCTAGGCTATAACCTTATCTATAGTAGCTTCTACCTATATATAGTATATATAGTAGACGTAGGTTAGATAGGCCTAGATCTAGCTAGGTAATATACTATATCTATACTCCTTATATATAGCTATTCTATACACTAGTACATACTTAAACTACTAGTACTTAGTATTATCTACTATAGTTATACTATACTACAGTAATACCTAAAGTAGCTACTATAGTTATAATAGTAGTAATTAGTTTTAGCCTTTATAATTATATTATTTTAATATTTAGTACTATTACTATATACTATAATTACGTATTCTATAGTATAACTAGGCTTACTATAATATACTAAAGATAGAGTTTACTTAGGGGTTATCTTAACTATAGATCTACCTTCTCTAGTATATACTTAATATAGGCTATATAGCTAAGAGTACTATAGTCTATATAGTATAATATACTAAAGAATATATATTTATCTAAGTAATAGTAGACAGACAGGTATTATTATAAAGAGTAGGTAGTAATAGTCTAGATACTAGACACTAGTACGCTTTTAGACGCTAAGCCCCTAAGGGGCCTAGCTTAACACTTACTTTACTACACTAATTTACTATAACCCCTACCTATAGGTAGTATAGCTATAAGTACTACTATCTATATAATATAGTATACTAAAGAATATATATTTATCTAAGTAATAGTAGACAGATAGGTATTATTATAAAGAGTAGGTAGTAATAGTCTAGATACTAGACGCTAGTACGCTTTTAGACGCTAAGCCCCCTAAGGGGCCTAGCTTAACCCTTACTTTACTATATAAATTTACTATAACCCCTACCTATAGACAGTACAGCTATTAGTACTACTATCTCTATAACTTAATATACTAAATTATTTAGGCTAGTTTAGGTAACCTATAGCCTTAGATACTTATTATTAGAGGGACACTAGTATACTATCCTCTTATAGGGTTTAACTCTACCCTACTACACCTACCCTACTTACCCTTACTCTATATAATATATCTTTTATATTAATCTTATAAAAAGCTACCTACTTATATAATAGTAGTCTATAAAGTTTTCCTACTATATATAATTATTACATTTGGCCCTATATCTCCCCTACTATTACCTATAAGCAGCTCTTCTTTAATAACCCTTTCTCCTAATATTATAGCTAGGAAATATCCTCTTATAGTTCTAGCTAGATACTATTATATAAGAATAGTATCTATAACCTAGTTTTTATTACCTATTTACTTATATTAGTAATTATACTTATATAGGATACGCTTTCTAGTAGTATACTAAAGGATAATATATAGAAGGAGCTTATATTAGTAGCTATAGCCTTCTTAGAGGATATAGAGTAGCTGCTAGTGTCTATATAGTAACTAAGAGACTTATAAAGGGAGGCTCTCTTACATATATAAAGCCCTTCCCTTTCCTCTATCCCTACTAAATACTACTAGCTAGAGCTAGCTATAGTAGAGCTATAGTTATCTAGGGAGGAAGACAACTAGTCTCCTACAGTATCTCCCTAGTCCTCTATAGTATCTACTTTATCCCCTACTCTATCTCCCCTATCTCTATCTAAGGCTATACCTATATTAGCCTCTAAAGACTACGTCTATACTATAATAAATAATAACTATTACTTACTAAAGAGGTAGGCTACTATAAAAGATAAGTAGAGATATCTAGGCCTTATCTAGCTAGTAGAGACTACTAAGTAGAAGGAAAAGATAGCCTACTAGTTAATAAAGCCTACTAATAATGCCTATATTACCTAGATTATTAAGTAGCCTATCTAATAGTAGGCTTATAACTAAAGCTATAATAGTAACTTCTATTTAGAGACCTAGATACCCTACCTTATAGCCTTAGAGATACTTAGTAATACCTATCTTATAGGAAGCCTAATAACCTAGTAGAACGTAGCTATCTTTCTAAAGATATAGTAGGACTATAGTATACCTATACTAATATATAGCATACCTCTCTCTAGTACTACTATAATAGCTATAATAGCTATACCTAGCTAAAGCCTTACCCTCCCTAGCTATACTAGTAGTAATAATTATACTACCCTATAGTAGGCCTAGTATATTAGTTAGTAAAGCAAATAGTGCGTAGTAGTAGTGCTAATTAAGTACTACTAGGCTATAGCCTTTCTTAGCTATACCTTTAAGGCTAAGATTAACTAGCTAAGTATATATAGTAAAAAGCCTAGCTATATTAAGCTATAGGCTATTAATAGCCTATACTAACTAGTTAACCTAACTAGGACTATAGAGATAAAGAAGGCGTTTAGTAGGCGTATAGGCCTTACTACGCGCTAGTATAAGGTTGTAAAAGCGCTAGGCTAGAGTAGTCTTTATCTACTACTAGATACTATCTTAAATAAGTAGGTATAAGACTACCTAGCCTATACCTAGCCTCTATAGCTAGTACTAGTAAAGTATATAAATATAGATACCTATATAGTAAGTAATACCCTAGATAAGTAGATAGGAGAAAGAGGTATCTAGGGCAGTACTATTAAAGGCTAAGAGAAGCTCTCTATTAAATAGTAGGCCTATAAGGTAGAGGAGGTAGTTAATAGTAATAAAAGTAAGGAAGATAAGTATAAGAATAGTAAGGATAACCTACCTACTAAGTCTATAAAGAGTTCTACCTAGTAACTATAGTAGCTCTCTCTACTAGAATTATTTAGACCTTTATAATAATAACTATTCTTACTAGATTATATACCTACTATACTAGCTTTAGCCTACTATAACTACTTTACCTTAGTAGAGGTTAATAGTAACTACCTTAAGTAAGAAGGTTTGTTACTATAGTTAGGAGGAAGGAAAACCTATAATAAGCTTTCTATAGGTAAATTTATAGAAGGATAATTAAATTTAGTATAGGGGATTAGTTCTTAGAGTATATATAGCCTATATATAGAGAATTACTCCTAGCTTAACATAGAGCTAGTAGCTAGTATATAACTAAGCTAATATTTCTTAATATACTAATTTAATACCTATAGAAGTAGGTATATTTAAAGCGTATATACTATTTATATTCTACTATAAGGTAGTACTAAAAAAAAATATACTTTATTATATACCTATAGTACTTATATTATACTTACTATAGTAGCTTAATATTCTACCTACACACAGCTCTAGTACTAGGGTTAACCTAACGTTACCCTAACACTACCCTAACCTATTAACTATAATAATATAATACCTCCTATAGACAGGTAATAATAATATAAATAATTTGTATAGTATAACTAGGTACGCTAATAAATATATCTAAGTTTAGAGAAAATTAGCTAGTAAAAACCTAATAATATTAGCTTTGCTAATAAACTGTATAGAGCCTACGTGCTAAGGAATACGCGTATAGTATACATAGTCTGTTACTAATAAAAAAGTCTTAGAAACGACATTTAGGGCTAAGTGTAGTTAGGGCCCTAGGTTAGAATAGAATATTTACTATTTACCTATAAAAATATTCTTATTTTTACTCTATAGCTATTAAATTCTATTTTTCTTCTATTTTTACTAATTTAGTTTTATTTTCTATTTACTTTTTTTACTATAGCTTTTACCTTCTACTTTTATATAAACTATAGCCTTTTTTTTTAAGTTTTATTAACTACTTTTTTAGGGTATAGCTAAACTACTAACTATACTAAATAGTAATATAATATTATTTAACTTTAGTACTTATATTATATAAAGTATTACTAAAATAAATATACTTTATAAACTTAATTTTATATAATATAATAATATAATATATAAATATTATATTTAATTTAGTTTTATATATAGAAATATAAGACTATAAAAATAGCTATAAGTATATATATTAATTAAAAAGCTAGTATACTAATTATTCTTTACTAGAATTAGCTTATCTATTTTATTAAATACTATATTATTATTCTTACTACTACTACCTATACTATTACTATTACTATTACTATCTATATACTTATATATAGTTATTTTAGTATTAAAGCTTATAATAAGTATAGTATTACTTATTTAGTTTACTTTACTAAAGATATATATAAGCTATAATATTATATTATTATTACTATTAATAAGTAGGCTTTTATTTTAGAAGTTAGTTAGTTTACTATTCTAATACTTATTAAAGAGTATATAGTATATAGTACTTTATATAATAGGCTTAAAAGCTATAGCTAGTCTTTTTACCTAGTAAGCTTAAATATAGCTACTATTATTAACTAAAAAGTTAGTAGTTTCTTTTACTAAATTAAACTATCTAGTATATAGCTACTTTATAAGCTTATATACTCTTAATATATTAGTAGTAATAGCTATTTACTTATCTTCTAGTTAGATAAAGTAGTTAATACTTTTAGTAATACTCTAGTTCTATATCTTAAAGCTAAACTTTTTAAATTTTATTATAAAGTTTTTAAAGTTATTATAGAAAATATAGTTATATAGTAAGTAGTATATAAATAGGTAAGTATATAGTAACTTATACCTATAAAAAAAATTATAGTAATAGGTAAGTATATTAGTATATAGCTTAAGTTTAATACTATTCTTATTATATTTATATATAAGTTTTTATTATTAAATAAAAAGTTTTTAAATAAGTAAAAAGAATAGTATAAGACCTAGTTTAAGGTAGTATACTAAAAGTTTTTTTATTTAAAAATAATAAGTAGTAACCTATATATAAGTATTTATTTACTTTATAGTCTTATAAATAGTTTATATAAGCTCTAGTAAAAAATATTAAAATTATTTTTTAGGGTTATTTTTACTTTATTTTTTAAGGCTATTATACTAGCTTTTTATAAAATTTAATATTATAATTTATAGAAGTAGTAGTATATACTACTAGAAAGCTATTAACTATAGATTATATATATACTACTACTTATTCTATATATACTTATAGATATTAAAAAACCTTTTAACTTATACTTTTTTTTAAGACTTTTCTAGTAAATTTTTAATATTTATAGTAGGTAATATATATATTTAAAATATTATAGCTAAATTTAGTATTATAGCTAATAGAATTATAAGTAAGACTAGTAAGGCTATAAGTAAGGTACTATATAGCTAGCCTATACTATAGTAGGTAGTTAATAATAGAAATACTATAGTATTTTATATTTAGAATACTTACTATACTACTATACTTAGCCTATTCTACTTTTTAAATAATACCTTTTTTTATATATAATACTACTTAGTATTCTATAGTATTTTATAAGTCTTACTTTTATAAAATATAATCTTTTCTAATACTTTTAAAGTCTTAGTAATTAGTATATTATACTTAATTAATATATATATATAGATAGTATACTTAAGAAGTCTTAATACCTTTAGATTATTTATATACTACTATAGTATATATCTACTATAGATAGTATATAATAAGTAGCTTACCTTTTACTTACTAGCTTTAAGGCTATAAAAAATATTTTTAATAGCTAACTATTTAGTAAATAAGTTATCTATTAATATATATTAAGATTACTACTATAAGTAAGCTTTATAATAAAACTTTTTTACTACTACTAGCTCTATTACTACTACTATAGTCTTCTTAGCTATTACTAAAAAATAAGCTACTAGTATAGTACTACTATAACTATTATATATAACTAGTATAAATAAGTACTAGTTTAAATAATTTATTTTATAAGTAAAGTCTATAATTATAAAATAGCTATAAGTAGTAAGTACCTTAAGGTAAGCTTATTTAGTAAATATAAAGCCTATTTTATAGCTATTATAATAGGCCTAGTAAATATTACTAATATTATAGTACTTCTAGCTAGTATTTTCTAACTACCTTATAGCTATAATAAGCTACTTTTTATATAGCTTATTATTACCTAATAATTATAGATTAGGCTAGTAGTATTTATAGGATTATAACTAATTTTATATATTTTTAGTAGTTAAAAACTTATTTTTAGCTTAAGTAAAAGGCTTATTATCTATACTACTAATAGCTTATAAAGATTATAATAGCTAGGTACTAGATTAATTAGGTATAAGTATATAGATATAGTATATAATATTATATAGTATATTATTTTTCTTTACCTAGTTAATATTTTTTAATATATAAGTATAGTTAGCTAATATACTTAATTATATAATATAATATAAAGCTATAAGCTTATTAAACTCTATATAATAGCCTACCTAGTAGAACTTACTATTATATATTAAGTACTACTAACTACTTAATTTAATAGTCTTAGGTAACTACTTCTTATACTAAAGGTAATAGTTATATTATATAACTATAATACTATTACTATTTTATATATATTAGTTATTATAATACTAAATATTACTAATATATAGCTAATATATAGTAAAATTCTTTATAAAAAGTATAATTAATATAAAAAAACTAAATAACTATTTATAGAGTTTAGTATAGTATAGTAAGTTTTATAGTTCTTTATAGAAGGCTATTTTAAAACTTAATACTATAAGATTAGGTAGAGATAGGTTAATAGATAAATATAGAAGCTTTATAGAATATATATATTATATTATTATTATTTATAAAATTAAGTTTATATATAATATTTAATTTAGTAGTACTACTTACTAAATTATACTAGAATTAAGTTATATTATATTACCTATAGTATAGTTAGTAGTTTAGCTAGACCTACTTTTTTATATATTCTTACTACTTTTACTTTTTTCTTAATCTTCTATTTTTTAATATTCTTTTCTATTTTTTTTCTAAAGTCTATTTTAACTATAATAATTTTACTTACTTTTATTTTATACTTCTATAGTAGTTCTTTTTTAAAACTACTTTATAAAAAACCTTATACTTTATTTTTTATTCTTTAGTTAAAATATAAAAAAAATCCTATCTTTTTATATTAGCTTTTTTTTTAGATTATACTTTTTTTTAGTTTAATAAATTTATTCTACTACCTACTACCCCTATTTAACTATTCTTTTCTTCTATAATAAATAATACCTTTTTTAAACTTTATTAAAAAATAAACTTTAAATTTATAAAACTATACTAATTTTATTCTAAATATACTAAAAAACTACTTTTTTCTCTAATTTTTTTAAATTATTTTTTATAATAGTTAGATTATTATATAGACTAATTTAACTATATTTAATCTATTATTAGAGGCTTATATATTATTACTATACTATATTTTTTTTAGTTTTAGTATTATTACTACTTTTAATACTAAAATTTAGTTAGTAGTTTTATATAATCTTACTTATATACTTAGGCCTAAGTACTAACTAAAATAAAATAAAGCTTTAATTCTTATTTATTTTATATACTTAATATTATATTTAAATTAGTATATATATACTTAAAGTATAGCTCTAAAGTACTATTAACTATAAAATCTTATACTTATATATACCTACTAACCTATATTAGTTAAGATTTTTATTATTTATACCTATATTTATTCTTATATTTATACCTAAGCTTTTATACCTTTCTTTTACTTAGTCTAAGTATATTAGATTCTATAAAAAATTATAATATAATTATTAATACTTTTTACTTTTTTAGAAAAAAATTCTACTATAGTTACTAAAAGTATAAAATATATATAATAGAAGTTTAAGTTTAACTTAAGATAAATTAGCTTATTTAACTTAACTAAAGTATAATATTTTTTTTATCTAAGCTAAAAGGTATATTAAAATAAGGCTAATAATTTATATAAAGATTATTAGTATATATTTTTTTTTTATAATATAATATTTATATTATAATAAGTTATATATTTTTATATTTTAGCTAATATAGTTATAGGTATATAGTATATATAGTATACTAGTAAAAATAGTAAACTACTTAGTTATTATACTATTTAGTATAGCTATAAATAAAAAGTACTAACTAACTAGTAGGCTAAAGTAATTATTTTTACTAATATTATATATACTTTAGGCTATAAAGTTAGTATCTATTATAGTAGTTTTAGTTTACTTTACTACTATAGTCTAAAGTTAATTAAGTATAATTTAAATAATTATAATAATTTTATTTAGTATATTTAAGCTATTTAAAAGTTAAATAGAAAGTATATTTAACTTAAACTTTAATATAAAGTAAACTCTAAAAAACTTAGTATATAGTAAAGTATAAAACTATACTAATATATTAGTTTTAAAAGATAGTAAAGTTATTAATAAGTAAGGTAAATAATCTAAAAGCCTAAGATTAGCTTATTTATTAAAGCTATAAATATTAGCTAGATTAGCTTATTTAATATATACTTTAGGTATAGTATTTATATTTATTTATATTTATTTAATATATTTAATAATATTAAAACTTTTTTATAAAAACTAGCTACTAGTTATTACTATTATAATTATTATAGTAACTACTTAATTTATATAACTAAGTAATTTTCTTATTTATAGCTATTACTATTACTATATCTTAGTATTTTAGTTTAAATCTAGTATACTACTATACCTTAATATATTATAGTATACTTAATAGATTACTACTAATACTATACTTCTATAGTTTAAAAAGATTACTAAGCTAGCTAAATATTTACTTATAATTATAGCTTAAGACTAGTATTATAAGTATATTAAGTATAAGCCTATATAGATTTAGGTACTTAGGTAATAAATCTATTTAGTACTAAATTAGGCTAAAGCTAGTATTAAACTACTTATAACTCTATAGTAACTTAATCTATTACTACTATAATAGCTAAGTTAGATCTACTTTATTTATAGGCTATTAAGTACTTATTATTATAGTAATTATATTCTAAATACTATTTATATATAATACTAGTAAGTATACTAGTATAATAGTATAAAGCTTATATTATATCTATAATTACTAAAAGCTATCTTTTATAAAAGCTATTTATATTAGCTTATTATACTAGCTATTTTTAAAATAGTTTTTATAGTATAAATAGAAAGTACTAATAGTATAGTATATAAGTAATTAATTAAAAAGTTTAAAATATTTCTTAACCTTATTTTATATAGCTTAAAAGTTTATTAGTAAGTAATTTTTAGGTATATTTTATATATTATAATTAATATTATAATAAGACTCTAAAAGTATTTTATAAGTAAAAAGTATTATTTTAAATACTAAGTAGATTTTATATATAGTACTAAACTTACTAATACTATTATATATCTTAAGTATTTTTATTATCTTATATAGTAATCTTAATATTATAGTATACTTATTAATTATAGTTTAGTTTACTACTAAAAGCTTATCTAGTTTTATCTAATATAGTATATTAGATAGCCTTTTAGCTATAGTTTTTATATATATATTATTTTTATCTACTACTAATAAATAGTTAAAAGTATACTTATTTATATTATATTATAAGTATATATTATAATATATAGCTCTTTAAAATCTATAGTATACTAAATAAAAGTATTTTTATTTAATAAATAAACTATTAGGTTTATACTAAATAGATATTATATTCTAGTAGTTCTAACTTTAGTTTTATACTACTTAATACTAGTATATATATATATTTAAGTTATATACTTAATATTAATATAAATTTTAAAGTAATAAAAAACTAGAGTTTATATAGTACTTTATATTATATATATATATAAGACTATATATATAATTATAAAAATAAATTTTTATTACTTATTATAAAAAAATAAAATCTTTTAGTAAAGATTTTAGTAAAAATTAATATATAGATAGTTATATATAATAGAAACTTAGTTTTTAATTCTAAACTAAATATAAAATTATATAAAAGTTTATCTATAATACTATATAATTACTAAAATACCTATTTTTTAAATCTTAAGTTACTTTTTATTTTTTTATTTTTTTATATATAACTTTTATAATTTTATTAATATTAAAGTTAAAGCTTTATATAAGAATAGATATAATATAAGCTTTTATAATTATATATAAGTATTTTAGAATATATATAATATAGTATAGCTAGCTATTTATTATTACTACTTACTAAAATAATATATATAAAATAAGAATTAGTTATAATAAAAACTATTATATACTTATTTATATATATATATAGTCTTATATACTTTATATAAAATATAATATATATAATAGTAGTAGCCTATAATAGTAAAACTATATTATAATAGTTAGTAATTACTTTTAAAGCTTTATTATATAAAAAGTATTATAGTATAAAAGACTTATATAAGATACCTATTATATTATACTATAATAGACTTTTTTTATTATATTAATATATTATAAATCTATAGTAAATAATACTAGTACTAAAAAAATAGTAATAACTAGATATTAAGACTAGCTAGTTCTATTTAGCTTTAGTAATTACTATAGTTAACTAAAGTAATTCTATATAAAGTTTATTAACTTAGAAAAATACTATTCTATTTATAGATATATATACTATAGTTTTATTATATACTATATATATTTATATATATATTATAACTTATAAACTTATAGTTTATATAACTATATTTAAGTTATAGATATAAGCCTATATACTATTCTATTATATAAAAAAAGTTTAAAGTAAACTATATATAAAGCTATAGGTATACTATTTTATAGTATTTTTTTAGTTAATTTAAAGTTAATAAATATTTACTAATTATATACTTTTTATAAAACCTATATATTATAATACTAAATTTTTTCTATTATTTTAAAAAATACTATATATTAGTAAGTATTATAGTAATTATAGGATAGCTATAACTACTAAAATATATTTTAAGTTTAGTATATAAATATTTAAGTAAAATAATAAATACTTACTTACTATATACTTTTTTAATATTATAAAAAGTATATAAAACTTATATATTATAGTACTAAATTTTTTCTATTATTTTATAATATACTATATATTAGTAAGTATTATAATAGTTATAAAATAGTTATAACTATAAAAATATATTTTAAGTCTAATATATTTTTTTTATTTACTATTCTAACTACCTTTTTTAGTATTAGATATTTCTATAACTATATTCTTAAAACTTTAATAAAAAATAATATTTTAATTAAAAAGTAATATTCTTTAATCTAAGTAAAAAAAACTAGTATTAAAAATCTTAATTCTAAGCCTATTTTTTTTTATTATATATATTTTATAATATAAATATTATAGTATACCTATAGTAAGTATATATAATAGATACTAGTTAGTTATATAATACTATAAAACTATATTAATTTTAACTAGTATATATATATTAATTTTTTAAATAAAAGTTTTATAAGAAATTAATTCTTTAGCTAGTATAGTAGTAAAAGAAATTAAATCCTAAACTAAAGTTAATTCTTTTACCTACTATAAATAGGATTATATATTTAGTTTTTTTTCTAACTAAAGTTTAATTATTAATTTCTATTATACTTTTCTTTTTATTAAATTATCTTTTCTATAAGTTTTATTTAACTTTATTTTTATAAGTAAAAACTATTTACTTAGTACTAATTTTACTTTTATTACTATAACTAATTATATAATCTAATAAAAGCTATAACTAGTTATAAAATATATAAATCTAGAATTACTTTTCTTTAGTTTTTTTACTTTTTTTAATATTATTTTCTTAACTAGCTTATTTACTTTCTTAAATTTATTAACTTTATCTATTTCTTTTTTAAGTTTTATTAGCTCCTTATTTTATATTACTTAAGTTACTATTCTAATATATTTAAAATTTATTAAAAATAATTCTATTTTTAGTTATTAATTATTATACTACTATTTTACTATAAATAGTATAAATATTTAGATTAAAAAGGTTTTATACTATTCTTTAAATAAAACTTATTATTTTAGAAATCTTTTATAGTAATAATATAGTAGTAATAAAGAAGTAGATTAATTTATTTATTAGGGTTAAGGTACTATTATAATAGAACTTTTAAAAGATATACTTTTATTATTAACTTTTATAAAATCTAGAGATATTACTTAATATTAAAATATATTATAGATATAAAATACTTATAAATATCTTTAATATAGTTTAGAATTCTATTTATATAGTATTTATATTTTATATTATACTAAATATTATAAAATATATTAAGATAAAATATTTATAAATTAGTAGTAATATATAAAAGCCTAATACTTATAGACTCTAATATATAGAGTCTTATAAAAACTTATTTTATATAAAATAATATATAATATTAAAAATAAATACCTTATATAGTCCTATAAATAAGAATATTTAATAATATTATAGATAGAAATATTATATAATAATATATATAAAGTAATAATATTTATATCTAAGTTAAATAGTTTATATAATATATTTATAACCCTAATTTTATATTTTACTTTAACTATTAAAATTTTAAAACTTTTTAAGAATTTTTTTTAAGTCCTTAGAAACCTAAACCCTTCTTATATATACTATTAGAGATTAGTCTAGTCTATATTAGTTAGAATAAGTTAGAATTATATAGATATTAAGAGAAATTAGGTATTATTTCTAAAACTACCCTAATTCCTACTATAGGTATGTATTATATTACTATCCTAAACTATAAAGGCAGCCCTAGAATCTCCTTTATAGTAAATACTATATCTACTACTACTCTTTACTATCCTTTACTTCCTAATTCTTATAAGACTTACTACATATTATAGGTTTATAGGAGCTTATTAACTTCTTACTACTTAACTTAGATAGGGTAATTATTTCTACTTTAGAGCCTATTATAGAGTAGGTCTGTAGAGAAGAGGCAGACAGTAAGGTTAATATAATTAAAGATATACTCTTTACGCCTATCTTTATCTTCTTTACTAGTCTACTACCCTATACTTATTCCTTCTTCTCTTTACAGTTCTTACACTTCTTACCCTTATTCTTAGTAAACTTATCCTCTATAAGCACTTTTTACTACTCTAAATACCTCTTCTAGAAAAAGTCTATCTATTTTCCTATAATAGGTATATCCTTATTAGATATTAGACCTTATTTATTAACTACTATAACCTTAGATAATATAGAAGTCTTAGCCTTAGACTTACCTTTACCTTTATCTACCTTAGTCTTATACTAGAAGAGACTTAGGCTAGATAGAGGGTTAAGTATAGCTACTATATAAGTCTTCTTACCTTTACTAGTAAATAGTATAGGTAGGTAGGAGGTAAAGATAATAGGGGCTTCCTTAATAATATATATTTTAGCTTTATCTAGTATAACTATATAAGTTTTACCTAGTATATAATTAAGAATCTATAGGAACTTTTTATTAGGTTTAAGTATATAGTCTACGTTTCTAGTTACCTTAAACTTATTAAATCCTTCTAGATAGTTATTAACTAAGGTATTATAGAACCTATAATAGTACTTTAAAGCCTAGTAGCTTATACCTAGAACCTCTATAAACCTATCTCCTTCTAGTTATACTATATATATAAGAGTAGAGATAGTATATAATATATTTTTAGTTATACTACTATATTAGCTTATATTAAACGTCTTTAGTATAATATATAAGATTATAATATAATTATAAGCCTAACTAAAATAAGTAATATAACTAACTATCTAAACCTAGATAGAATAGGATAGTAGGGGTAATAGAGTATAAATGTTATAGTAGGATAGGTATAGGTTTAAACTACTATTTATATAGTAGGAGAGTACTAATACTTCTATATTAGTTAGTTATAGGCTATTAAACGTAGGCTTAACCTAACAGGCTAATAGGGCCTAGAAATTAGAAATAATCTTAGCCTTTATATCTAACTTTATAGTTATAAGGTAGGTAGATACCTTATAGTCTATAAGGTTAAGGATAATAGTATAAAGCTACTACTCCTAAAGATTAAGAGTAAAAATAATTACCTTCTTATTAAGATTATTAACTTAATTAGAGATATAGGCAAATATAGCCCTTAGCTAACTAGAGCTCTATATAAGAAGTTTTACCTTCTATTTTAAGGTCTACTAGGTAAGAGGCTTCTTATATACAAAAAGGAAATTATAGACCTCCCCTATTATTCCTTTAAGCTTTAATACCTTATTATAAATATTCTACATTAACTTAGATATCTATCTATAGTAATCTCCCTTCTAAAATAGCTCCTAGTACTTTACTAAATAAGGAGACTCTATCTTCTCTTACTTCTTCTCCTTAGATTTATTCTAACTAGGGGTACCTTAGCTAGTACAAACACTACAGCTAAAGTTGTTAATATCTATATCCTTAAGATCTAGAATATTATTATTATACTCCTTATCTTCTTCTTCCCTATTACTACTTACTAGGTCTAGGCTATAATGTAACTAAATCTTTAAGTTAATAGGTTATATAATAGAATTACTCTTAATTAGGACCTTAGCCTAATAGATATCCTAAGCTAGTAAGAGTAGAGGGCTAATAGCGCTAAGTCCTATAATGCGTAATATAGCTACGTTTTAATAAATAGCTTCTATATTTAAGTTATATATAACTTAACTAGTCTACTTAGAGATAAGACTATTATATAACTACTACTACTATAAATTATTCTTAAGTTAAAGGTTATAGCGTTTTATAGTACGTATAGATTGTCTAATAGTATACTTAGTACCTTAGTAATTAACTATATATAATAAAGAATAGTTATAGTAGATTATAAATTTCTTAAAAACTATAGTAAGGAGTAGACTAGCTATCTTAGGATTAAGGCTAGGTTAGATAATAAATTTTTTAAATACTGCTGCTGTATAATAGTAATAGATATCTTTAGGTTAAAGGCTCTTATTTACTAAATTCTATTTATAGGGATTCTATAGTAGGCCTTTGTTTACTATATTATAGTATTTACTAGCTCCTCTAATATAGTCTTAGGCTATAGCTCTATCCTATAGAGATTATAGAAAGGAGAGAAGACTAGTAAAGTCTTAATAATAGTAAGGTATAGGTGTAGCTGTTAATATAATATACTACCTTACCCTATATAACTAAATTACGTATAAGGAGTATAAATAAATACCTAATATTTATATTAGTAGCTATATATATAAGGAGGGGTTTATAGGAAGGTAACTAAAATAGGAATTTAATATAGAATAGATAACTATAGCTAGGTAGAGATAAGACTATAGAGGGGGTATATAAGATAGTAACTATAAAGAAAGGAAATAAAGTAGGGAAAAGAGGGGGGGGTTTATAAAAAGGTAACAGTTACCTTCTTACAAAGGGCCCCCTTTTATATCTCTATTATTTAAGGCTAAGGATATATTTTTAGAGGAAAAGGTTTTTATAATATTTAGGGTATACTTACCTTTTGTATTTTATACTTTGTCTAAGATAACTTAGTTAAAATAGTTATTAAGATTGTATAGTAGTTGCTACGTAGAATCCTTATCTATTCTAATACTCTTAAACTTCTTTTTATTTACTTAGTATAAGGTATTACTATTATCCTAAAGAAACTAGTAAGTTACTAATAGTCTATATTAAGTATAAAAGGATTAGTATCTAATAATAATAATGTATTAACTAATCTATTTATTAGTAGTATTAAAAATAGTATAGTTGCATGTTAGCTATTAGACTAAATACTAGAAACTAGGAGGATTAGTATTAGAATAGGGCCTATATATAAAAACTTTAAAGATATATAAATAGTTTATAAACTCTATAGCTAACTATAATATAAGGTAAGGCTATATCTAAATAAGAATAGGTTTAGGTTCTAGATAGTTAGCTAATCCTTCCTAATCCCCTTATTAGTATAAATATATTAAGTCTATTTTACAGATATTAATACCCTAATATATAGTTAGTAATAATCTTATCCTTATAGAAGGAGAGGATAGAAGGGGGGGTTTTTAGGAAGGTAACTATTACTATTATAAAAACCCCTCCCTAATATATCTATATTAAGGGATATAAATATAAAGATTACTTATAGTAAGTAACATAGCTGTAAAGGTTTACATCTTCCTAATACCTACTTTATCTACTAAAATAAGGCCTTAAACTACACCTACTTTACACTTCTATAACGCGTTCTTATTCTTTACTTTTAATAATTTTACTAGCTAAGTAGCTCTTTTCTATATTACCTTAGTACAGTACTAGAGTATTTCTATAGTAGCTAGTAGATTACTACTATAAGGCTAAGTATCTATAAGGGTTTTATCCTAGAAGATAAGGGTCTTTATAGTAGCAAACCTTAAGCTAGTTAAGTAATACTTAATAGTCTATTAGTTAGTATACCTTATTATCTATAAGTTAGTTAGCTATATTAATATTTAGATAAGCCTATTTATTATTAATATTAAGGCTAGGGTCCTTAGTTTTATCTATATAGCCTAGCGCTTATGTTTTACTATTTTACTTAACTATAGTTAGTTCTAGTTAGTTCTAAGCCCTTATATATCTTAGCTTTATATATATTAGCTAAGAGCTTTTTTATAAAGGTATTATTATTATCTTTTTTAAGTCTAGCCTAGGTAAGTAAATCCTTATCTATTCTAGTAATAATATATATATTATATATATAAGTTTAGTATTACTAAATATATTTTAAGTTTATATTAAATACTAAATACTTTACTTAGGAGAGGTAGAGGCGTATTTCTATATCTATTAGGGGTAAGTCTTCTTTATTATTACTTATAGCTAGTTAGTTAGATACTATCTCTCTAGTATAGTTAGGGATAGTATTTAGGGCTCTAGTCTTATTTTTAGCTTTGTCTAGAGCAGCTTCTTAGGCGTTAGTATCTTAAGTTAATTAAATTACTCCTTTTCTACTACCTTTGTATTTTAAGGGTCCTATATTAATACCTCTAACTATAAAAGTAGGCTTAGGTACGTTACTATACTTATATATCTTATACTCCTAATAGGTTTTCTTAAATAAAAGTAACTCTTTAAGGTACTCTTCTAAAACGCTAATAGGTATACTATCTTTAAACTAAGAGGCTCTAGGGTTAGTTAGGTTAATATTAAAGGTAGTAGTAGGAATAGTACCTTCTATATTAGTTTTTAATCTAGGTGTAGTAGTATTTAGGCCTATATTTTATTTAATATCTATAGTAATTAGCTTATAATCCTCTAGATAATATAGGAGAGAGTTGTAGATATACTAATACGCCTTTTTTTTACTACATATTCTTTTTAAAGTTTTTTTAGTTATACCTTATACTCCTTAGCTAATAAGGTCTTATCCCCCTTTATTAACGTATATTTAGCTTCTATCTCTAAGAGGTCTACTACTACTACTACTAGTTACTCTTACTCTTCTACTACTCTTATTTTAGCTTAGATCTTAGTAGTATTATAATAGTACGTACTAAGCATCTATAGGCGCGCCTCTTACTAAATAGTTTAAATAAATACTACTAGTAAGGGAGCTACTTAAGCATCTTTATCCCCCTACTTTTATACTTTAAATTTACAACTAGTATTTTTAATATACTTTAATTCTATTCTTTTCTTATTAATATTACTATAACCCCTAGTATTATAATTAAATATCTTAATTAGGGTATTAACCTAATTATAGAACTATATCTAGCTAATAGGATATTAAGTAAATAGGGTAGAGTCTACTTAAAACTACTAAGTAGTAAAGTAGTTAAATATAATAGCCTAATTCTTAATCTAGTTATCTATAGGAGATTTAATAAGCTGTGTAATAGGGATATTAAAGGACTTAGGGTTAGCTACGCGTAGTTTACCTATTAAGGCTTTAATTATACTAAGCTTAGGATAAAATTATTTCTTTATACCTTTAGGTAAAGGAAACTTTTTATTAAGGATATAACGTAATTTATTAAATTCTATTAGGTTAAGAGTAATATAAGAGTATTTAATATAAGTAGAGAAGTTAGCTTAATCTTTATAACTAAAGTACTTAGTAAGATATTTTATATTTTATATACCTATTATTTTTAATTTTATATCCTCTAGTTACTCTTTAGTATATAGGATTATATTATACTACTCTTCTTATAATAGGAGGATATCCTAGCATACTTATTCTTTAAGCTCTACTTCTAGAGTATTATTATTACCTATAATATCTACCTTCTTAAACTTATTATTATTAAAATCTTTAATAGTTAGGTAGGGGTGTAGTGTATATAGAGATAGTACTAGAATAGGATATAACTATAGAGTTAATAGCTTAATATCTTTATTACTAGATATAGATGCTATAGTAATAGATACTAATAGAATCCTAAAAAGGCTAGAATAATATTAGTATTAATATTAAGGTATAAATATTACTCTATATTATTTAAGTAAATAATAGATATAGTAGTAATATAGGAGGGGGTTTTTAGGAAGGTAACTAGTTAGTATTTCTTAATATAGGAGAAAAAGGTAGAGGGGGTTATAGGAAGGTAACTAGTTTTCTTAGTTCTAGTAATAGATAATTTTGTCTAAGGTACTCCTATTAAGGGATGTATAATAGGGGAGGGGTTTATAGGAAGGTAACTATTACTTTCCTATAAACCCCTCCCCTCCCTCTATACTAGAGAGAGATTAAACTTTACTCTAGTAAGTACCTTAATATAGTCTAATAGAAATAGAGTAGTTCTTAGGAACTATAATAAAAAGTATTATATTAACTAAGTTTATTATTATAAATTTACTAACTATCTTAGTTATATATTAGGATATATATTTATAGTAAGGATAAGAGT
>JAMXIJ010000067.1:0-24858 GCA_025742365.1 Coniothyrium glycines | reverse complement strand
ACTAATAGAAGTAGAGACTATACTTTACTTAACCTTAATCTAAATAGGAGTATATATTTTCTTTATAAAGGTTTTAAGTAGTAAAGCCTCTAAGATTATATTAAGTAGTATTAGCTTATATAGTATCTTAAGTAATATAGTAGTAGATAAGGCTTTAAGTACTATAAATATAAAAGGATCTTTAAGTAGTATATTTATAAAAAATATATTAATTATTTTTAATAGAAAAGAACTTTTATATAGAGTAGATATCCGTCCGTAAATCTATACTTACGTAGTTTTAACCTTATGTAAGTTAGATAAGAAAAGAGGACGTACGTGTATATAGCCTATATAGCTCTTTCCCCTATATATAGAGTCCTCTAACCTTAGTATATAAAGGAAAAAGACTTTAAATACCTAAATTAAACCTATTACAACTCCCTACTCTAGGTAATTAATAACTTATTATTTTCTTTACCTTTACCCTCTATTATAAAATAAATATCTATACCTAAAGTTTACCTATACTAATTAGTAAAGTAATTTACTTTATTTTATAAATTAGAATAGTAAAGTATAAAAATTACCTAAAAAGTATAGTAGGGAGTAAGAACACTATTAGATAGAAATTACCTAAAAATTATAGTAGGGAGTAAGGACTATATAGTTATCTAACTAATAGCTTTTTAGTTAACTTATATAACTAATTAACTAATATAATTATATAACTAATAGTAATTCTAGTTAAGCTTAATAATTAGATAACTATACTATATAATTATACTAATAGTAATAAATATATATTTAAGAGACTATATAAATATCTCTCTATAACTAATAAATATAGCACTAATACCTTAGATACTACTATAAATAGTACTAATACTTTAAATACTACTACTAAATAGGGCTACTAAACTAGATAGCCTATAAAGCCTATATATAATTAATTAAATTTTAATTTAGAGTACTACCTAGTTCCCTTATAGGTCTATAAATACTTATCTAACTTATACACACTTAGTAAGGTAAATATAGTAGATATCTCTACTTAAAAACCCCTACTATCTTCTATTACTAGTCCCTACTATATCTTATCCTATACTATTACTAACTATATTACCTCTCTTTAAAGTAGTAGAGTAATTATTAGCCCTTATTAAAAGCCTAGTAAGTTAAATAGCTTCTATACTATTATATTAGTATTAGCTACCTTAATTATAACCTTAAGGTACTTAAGTAAACCTATATCTAGGAGCTATTAGCTAGCTATTATAGCTTTATCTTTATCCCTTAGTAGTCTATAGATTTAGGTTAGACCTACTCTAGTAAGAAGGTTAGCTTTAGCTAGTTTTATATCTAGGTAGTATATAAGGATATAGGTAAGTGTTTATCTATTATAGCTATATATATAATATAGTACTATATTAGGTATACCTATCTTAGTAAGCTATACTTAAAGTCTTAGTACCTTTATATATAATAATATTATTACTATAGTAAGGTACTTTAATATATTATTATATAAATAAAGTAGTTAGTAGTCTTAGCTATCTACCTAGGTAGGTACTATATAGTATAGCTTATCTTTCTCTACTATCTATTACTTTTTTTATACTTTTATATAGTACTAGCCTATCTTTTTTACTTCTTTCCTAGCCTATACTTAGTAGCTATAGGTAGGTACTTATAGATAGTTAGCCTACTTCTTTTTAACTATATTCTAGTACTTTACTTAGTAAGTTACTATAGAGAGTTTTAGTCTTACTAGCTAGTAAGAGGGATATTCTCTTCTACCTTTTCTTATTTACTATTCCTTTATAATAAAGTTCTATATCTTATCTATCTTTTTTCTAATATCCTTTATAATAGGGTAGTTAGTAGTCTTTACTACTCTTTACTAGGCTAAGGTTTTAATATAAATATCTATTAAAAAAATACTACTTTTTCTTTTAATTATAGCTATTAGTATCTATTTATATACTTTTATAATTTTTATAAGATACTTATTCTATACCTTTATAAGTATACCTATTATTATCTTTAGTAGTTCTTACTTCTTATTTCTAATAGCCTAGATCTAAAATCTATAGATTATTATAGGCCTAGTAACTACTATATAGATTAGTTTTAACTTTCTTATAGGTAGTCCCTATATAGATACTATAATTCTAGTAAGTACTTAGAATACTATAATACCCTTATTTATTACCCTTATAATATAGTTATACTAGTTTAGGCCTAAGTTAAGCTATACCTCTAGGACTCTTATTATTAGGACTAGTTCTATACTCTTTTCTTAAACTATAATAGTTAACTAAAGGTTCTCTATTATCTATTTTTTTTTAGTAAAGTAAATTATTTAGTATTTATCTAGGGTAAAGCTAGCTCTAAACCTTTAGGCCTATTAGGTATACTTATTATAGGTAGTTATTAGTCTTTAGTAGTTACTAGAGGTAGATTAGCTCTATATAATTAGGTTAGTATTATTTATAAACCTAAATCTTATAGTCCTATCTTAGATATTCTAGAATTTCTCTAATAGATTAGAGATAAAGAATAGGAAAAGAATTAGTAATAGGGTTAATCCCTAAGGGATTTCTGTTTCTGTTCTTATTTAGTTATCTATATAGTTATTAAACTTAATCTATATTTATCTATTAATAAAGAATAACTTAATATACTTAACTACCTATTCTAGAAATCCCTTTTTTTATAGTACCTATAGTAAGTACTAGTAGGATATATTATTAAATACTCTAGCTAGGTCTAATATAAGTACTATTACTACTAGTTATTTTATAGCCTATACTATCTAGATATTTCTAGTAAGGAGTTCTAGTACTAATAGAGTTAATCTTTACTTTTATACTTCTATCTAGTTATATAGAATAAAGCTTCTATCTTCTATCTTAGTTATAATATAGTTTATAATAATTTTTTTTATAATTTTTACTATTATATTCTTAAGTATAATAGGCTAATAGCTACTAGGAAAGGAATAGTTACTTTTTTTCTCTTTATAAAGTACTATTATTATAAACTTCTTAAACTTTTTAAAGATTAAGCTTTTTTTAAAGATTTAAGTAATTACTTTAGTAATATCCTCCTTAATCTTTTTATATAAGGCCTTCTATACCTTATTTAGAATCCTATCTAAGCTAGAAGCTTTTTTATTTAGTAATTCTAAAATAATATTTTTAATATCTTATATTATAACTATATAAGCTATATTAAAGTAAGTAAAATTATAATTTACTTTAATATCTAATAGGTCTACCTATCTATTAGTTAGAAAAAATTTCTTCTTTAGGATTTTTATTTTTTTTTAGTTTAAGTAGTTTAGTTTTTTATCTCTATTTCTTTATATTATAGGGATAGTATTATTACTATTATCCTCTTAGCTTTTTCTACTCTATTTTAATATAGTCTATAGCCTCTTATTATAGGTATATTATTTATCCTAAGTATTAGCTATATCCTTCTTAATTATTTTCTACTATTAAGCTCTTATATTAGTCCTTAGTAAATACTTTAGTTAGTTTCTTTTTATTTTCTATAGTCTATTATAGGCCTTATCTCTAGTCCTCTAGTACTCCTATCTTTTTTTCTAAATATCTTCTAGTAATTCTACTACTTTAGGTAACTATTCTAGATAGAATTTATTATAGTATTTTATTTTTAGGTAGTACTTATAGAGGATATTTCTAATAGTCTAGGTAATTGTTACTAGTATCTACTTTAGATAGTCTCTCTATACCTTCTTAGCTACTACCTCTTTAATCTTACTTTATTTTACTTTTTTAAGTATAAACTTATTACTTATTTAATATCCTAGTTTTCTACCTTAGATTTAGATTTTAATAGGGATATAGTTCTTAGTAAGGGACTAATCCTACCTTAGTTAGTATAAGGTTATTCTATTCCTAATCTCTAGTATAGTAAATCTAAGATTAATTACGCTTATTCTATTATCCTATTCCTAGGTAATAATACTTTTCTTATTTAGTAGAAAGAGGCTATAAGTCCCTATTTACTATAGTAGGTATTAGGCTTTTTTTTTTATTACTACTAAGCCTACCTATTCTAGGTAGTAGGTATTAAAGTCCCTAATTACTAGTATCCTAAGGTAGTTATCCTTAAGGTATTTCTTAATAATAGGCTATATTTCTATCCTTTACTAGTTTACTAGTTTAATTAGGTTATATATATTTAAGACTCTTAGCTCCTAGTCTTTATTTCTAATATAAATATACTTATAGTTTAGTATAGATTAAAAAATCTCCTACTCTATATTTAGTATCTAATTATAAATTATAAATATAGTTCTATCTTCTATTACTAGTTTTCTACTAAGGTAGTAGTTCCTTAGGTAGTAGGTACTATATTTCCCTCTATTCTAGACTAGTAGTACTTAGATTATAATTACTAGGTATTACTCTAGGTTTAGAGAGTTAAAGAAAGGTTATACCCTACTACTATTTATGTTTCTATAGTTATATTAGATAATATTAAGGTCTCTTATTAGAGGCTTTTAGTTATTCTCTTTACTATTATATAAGCTAATTTTACTTCTAGTATTAGTAGCTATCCTTAGTTTAGACTATTACCTACCTACTTAATATTAGTAGGTTATCTAACTATCTTTTTTTTTTTAGCTATTAATAGTATTTTATTCTTTACTAGTTTCCTATATTTAAAAGCTAAATATAAAGAGAAAGGTAATACTAGTATTACCTAGGCTAGTATACTCTCCTCTTTATATTCTAGTAGTAATTTATATTAGTTTAGCCTTTTTTATTTTATTTTTTTATAGAATATTTTATATACTTTATATTTCTTAGTTATTTAGGCTTTATAGCCTTTCTATTTATAGGCTATATAGCTAGCATATTTATTATTTTTAGATATATAGTTCTTAAATAAGTAACTTTTAGTATAGTAACTATATATATCTTTTTTTATATTATAAATAGATTAGCTATAGCTTTATTAGTAGTACTAGAAGTACTAGCTATTAGTAAGAAAGATATCCTATATACTAGCTAGGTGCTATTCTACCTCTACTAGGAGGCCTTCCTTAACTACCTAGTATTATATAGCTTCTATTACTATACTAAGAATAATAGACTCTCTTATCTACTTACTTTTTTCTTAGCGCCTAGTTAGGTCCTTATTTAAGTAAAGCTATATAACCCTCTTAATAAGTAAACTTAGGTTCTACTACTAAACCTTCTTTATCTAGTTATTATTTCTATTATATTTCTTATTCTAAATACCTTTCTTAATTAGAATTCTAGATACTATAATTAACTTTAGTTACCTAATTACTTTTACTCTATTAAGGCCTTATACCTTAGTTTAGAGTATTTAGTCCTAATAGGTAGTATTACTTACTAAGACTAATACCTTTTCTGTTAACCTTAGGTACATAATAATTACCTAGGTATTAGAAATAGCTTTCTTAATCTACTCTAGCTATTACTTTATAGTCCTTAGTTACTTACTTAGTTTCTTTCTAATATAAAGCTTAACTCTTAGTCTTTATTATATCTTTTCTACTACTACCTAGCTCTAGAATTAGATTATATTTATTTATAGTATAGTAGTCTATTTAATATTTTTAGCTATAGCTTTCTTAATTACTATTAGCTACTATATAATTTTATAAAGGCTGTAGTTAATACTATTATCTATAGTATTACTACTATACTTACTATTACTAATTAGTAATTTTAATTTTTAGAGATAGGTAAGCTTTTCTCTTATAAATTTAGATTTACCCTTCTCTATCTTTACTACTCCTTCCCTAATATATTCTTTAATTATCTTAGTAATTTTATCCTTTTTAGTTATCTTTCTTATACTATCTTTAGCCTTTATAACTACTTTTTTTATTTTATTATTATCCTTATCCTAATATATTTATAATATATTAGGAAGAGTTTAGCTATCTATAGAGGATACTACTACTACTATCCTACTAGTAGTATAAATTAGTATACTTTAGGGTATAATTATAGGCTCTTCTTTTATCTTTATATACTATTTTAATTAAAGAAAATATAAAGCCTATATATAAATAGATCTAATAGGAGCTATATATTATATATTAATAATATAGTATAACTTACTAGCTTTAATACTATACTAATTAAATTATAGTATATATATATTAATAATTAGGAGTTTAAAATTAATCTTAATTATTTAGTTATTTTAGATTTAAATAGATATATTATATATATACTTATTAATATATAGATAATTATATAAGATTATAAAAAGGTACTTATAGTATATAGGGAAAGTTTTAAGGAATAAGAAGTTTATTACTTTAACTTTATATAAAAACTACTATAGAGTAGCTTACTAGCTCTCCTAAAAGAGATAGGAAATAGTTACTATAGTATATAAGAGATAAGGTAAGGTATAAAGTTATTTAAGATTATATAGGATAAAGAATCTAAATTTAACTTATATCCTAATATATAATAAGAAGTAGGGACTAAATCTATAAGTCTAAGGCTAAACCCCTAGGAGGTATAACCTCCTACTAATAATATAAACCTATATAAAAGCCTTTCTAAACTATATAAACTAGCTAAAGGTAAATAAGAAGTACCTATTACTTCTTAGCTAAAACTAGAACTAGTAATAGAAGCTATACCCTAACCTTCTTTATATAAGCTAAGAAAGATATTAATACTAATTAATCTTTAAGTTCTATATAAAAAAAAGAAACTATATATTAATTCTATATAGATTAATATACCTTCTAAAATTAAGGTACTATAGTAGGTAAGTTATATATATATAAATTTTATACGTACTCTATAAATACTATATACCTACTCTCCTATACCTTATATAAGGCTAGTACTTAGGTAGACTCTAAGTCTACTTAATTACTATTTATAAGTATAGCTATATAATAACTAGGTACTATATAGTATAGTACTAGACCTAGTATAGCTATATATAAACTATACCTACCCCCCTAAACTACCTATACCCCCTAATAATTATATTATACCTAAAAAGCTTACCTAATTCTAAAAGATCTAAAAAAAAAAAATAACTATTTAGGTAAGCTATATAATATCTTAGTAGATAAGGTAAAGATCTTTAGAGATCTATATATATAACTATAAATCCTAAAGGCCTACTACCTAGATATCTTTCTAGATATCCTTAAGGATTATATATATATATACTACCTAGTATTATAAATACTAGTTTTAGAAAATAAATTATAAGTCTTAGTTAAAGCCCTTATATAGAGACTAGCGTAGAGTAACTACTTACGTACATATATATTTCTTTTATTATTTTTTACTTTAACTAGTATTTTTTAAAATATATAATAGTAAAAAAATTTTCTATTTTACTTTATAGGTAACTACTAAGTTAAACTAATACTTACCTATATAAAGATATAGCCTAAGTATAATAATTATAGTAAATACTATATAACTACTAGATATAGGAACTATAAGCTTTACCCTAGAATATAGGAATAGAATAGTACTCTAGAAAAGAACTAGAACCTATATAACCTATATAGTAATACTTATACTTATTAAGGTTAATAAAGCTATAGCTCTATATAAGTATAGCCTAGAAGTAACCTTTATAATAGAGAAGTATTATATACTAGTAATATAAGTTAATAGTAGAGTAAAGGTAAATAGTTATATTATAAGATAGTATATTAGTAGTAGTAATCTTATTATCCTATATAGAATAGTTAGTAAAGGAAGGCTACTAAGGTAAGAGGTTCTATATATTAATATAGAGACTAAGGATAAAGGTATAGTAGGTAGCTAAAGCTATAGGAAGAGTTATAAGTATCTATCTACTAGACTTTACCTATATAAAAAAGGTACCTATTATAGAATTATATATAATAGGCTAAATAGTAGAAGTATTAGTACTTATAATCTATATATAAGTTAGTATTACTATAAAAAGAAAAAGTTACTAAGGATTTAGGATATATATAATATTAATTATAAAGGTAGATAAGTAAATATAAGATAAAGAAAGAATACTTCTATATAATATAGGAGAAGCCCTTATATACCTAAACTATAACTACCTATATACTAAAGATTACTTACCTTTACTACGCCTTTACTAGGTAGTAATACCTATATAATTAAATAGATATATCTAGTTATATAAGGTAAAGTATAAATAAGTAATAAAGATAAGGTAGAAGTAGAAGTAGTAAACCTATATAATTATATAACTAGCCTATTATAGGCCTATATAATACTACCTAGAAAAGATAATAGGACTTACCTATAAGAATAATTACTTAACCTATATACCTTACCTAAAAGACTAAAAGTAAAGGTATATATAAAAAAAAGTCTATAGTAAAGAAACTCTATACTAAGCTATTAAACTAATAGTAAGGTACTATATAAAAGGTAACTACTATAAAAAAGAAAAGAAGGAAAAGAAATATATTTATATATAGATTAACTAGTAAAGTATTTAATAAAAAGAAAAGTTACTAGTATCTATCTGTAAATCTGTACTTACGTAGTTTTAACCTTATATAAGTTAGATAAAAAAAGGGGATATATATATATATAGCCTATATAGCCTCTTCCCCTATATATAGAGTTCTCTAACCTTAGTATATAAAAAAAAAAAGACTTTAAATACCTAAATTAAACCTATTATAACTCCCTACTCTAGGCAATTAATAACTTATTATTTCCTTTACCTTTACCCTCTATTATAAGATAAATATCTATACCTAAAGTCTACCTATAGTAGAAGTATATACTTTTTAGATTAAAGATAAACGTAAGATACTTAAAAAATATAAAGTATAGGGCTTTAATAGATTAATAACTAATTAAGGTTTTAGAGGTATAATTATATTAGTAGGAGTATTAGTAGGAAAGTTACTTAAGAATTTAAGGCTAGGATTAGCCTCTTTCTTATTAACTAGAGTATTCTTCTAGTTATTAATATACTTATTAATAGTATTAATTAAGTACTTCCTAAAACCTACTATAATATTAAAATTAAGCTAGATTATATTAGTAAAAAGGTAATATATAATTAGATTAATTAAAAAAACTAACTAGAGTAATATTTATAAATATTTTTTATAGATTAATTAGTATAAATATATATAGGTATATATTATAAGCTAAGTATTACTTACTTATCTTAACTAAGTAATATATATATATATAAGTAATCTTTACTATTTTTAAGAAACTAAAGGTAGTATATAATATAGCCTAAAGTAAAGTTTACTTTCTTTAGATTAGGGTTACTAAGTCTAAGTAGTATAGTAGTAGAGTAAGTAGTATAAGTAGATAAAGTAGGATTATTAACCTAAGTATTAGTAGTATACTTATCCTCTAATTCTACTATAAGTACCTTTACTAGATATTCTTACTTTTTACTTCTACTACTCTAAGTAAACTACTATTACTTCTAAGTATATAGAATTATAAGTTAGTTAAGAATATAGAAGTAAGTAAAGTAATATATAAGTAGTATAGTAATTAAGATTAGAATAAGAGTTTAGATATTATAAGTAAAGGTAGATAAGGATATATATAGTAATATAGCTAGTATTAAGTAGAAAAGAAAATAAAAAAAAGATATAGGATTAAAGTAGTAGAGGTTTATTTACCTCTAAGTACGTACGCATAAACACGTTTAAACTAATTAGAAAATTTTCTTATCTTTACCTTAATAAAATAATTAGAATATAAGAATTAGATTAGAAGCTTAGAACTAGATATCTATCTAATATATCTATATCTCTACTTAGGTTACTAATTAATAATTAGTAACCTAAAGGGTATATAAAAAGGATAATATTAGATATAAATAATAAATATTATATAATTAGGATTAAGTAATTAGTAACCTCTATAGAGGAATATTGCCTATTCCTAGATAAGCTTTAAATAAGGATTAGGTAATTAAGTTATATAGTATATAGTCTAATCCTTATATAGGATTATAGAATCAATCTAATTAATTTACTCTAAAAAATAACTAGATTAATCCTATAACTTTAGCTTTAATACTTATAGATATATAATTATACTTTTTAGTAAAGTAATTATATAGAAAGCTACTTAATAAGTAATAATTATAACCTCTATAATAAAGGCTAAATTACTAGTATTAAAGTAAGTAAGTAAGAAAGCTATAGCCCTAAAAAGGCTATTTTTAGAGCTTACCTTAGATCTTAGAAATATATAGTAGATCTTCTATAATAATTAATAAATAATCTATCTAGTAGTTACTAAGAATAAAAGAATTAGTATATACCTATACTATATAGATATATAAAATATATAGCTAAGGTAAAAGTATATAAAAGACTTATTTAAAATCTCCTACTTACTAACTAATAGTATACTAGCTAATAGCCTAGTAAAGAATCTTTCTAAATAGTAATTTAAAAGATTTAAGGTATATCTAAACCTAGTAGACTTAGTATTAATTATATAAATATATTATAGTAAGAAGTACTAGTAGTTTATAATAAGGTCTATATTATTATTATAAGTACTAAAGTATAGCTAATATCTAAAACTCTAAAAAAAAGGAAAAAAAAAAGAAAAACTATATTAAAAACTTATTAATTATCCTCCTAATAAGATCTAAAAGCTCCTTAATTATACTATAAAGCTATAAGTACTTAGCTTCTATTAATTAAGGGTTAAGGATCTCCTTATTAGACTTCTCTACTACTTTATCTACCTTATTACCTTTCTTATCCTTTATAACCTTAAGCCTAGGCTTTTTCTCTTTTTTTACTAAAGGCTTAATAGACTAAGTATTCTTAGAATACTTAGTTATAGTATTAAGTACTAAGTATACTATTTAGTAGAGCTTTATAAGACTCTAAAGAGTAGGCTTAAGCTACTAGTAAAAAATATCTAAGAAAGTATAAGTAAAATATCTAGTAATAAGTATACTACTAAAATTTAAGTATAAAATATATTAATAGGTATAGAATATATATATTAGTTTATATTTATAACTAAAGGTATTAGTCTAGTAATAAGTACTACTACCTAAAGTATTATAGTAAAAGCTATTTTCTTTACCTATAAAGGCTAATTATAAATAGCTCTTATAGGTCTTAAATCTAACCCCTACTTTAATACTCTACTTCTTTCTAAAAGTTTAAAAACTAAAAAAAAAAGCTTAGAAGTAGGGCTATACTATAAGTATAACTACTAGGTAAATATAGTAGTAGTTTTATAATATTCTAGTTAGAATAAAGCTTTAGGTATTATAAAAGCCTAAAGTAATAGTATACTACTATTTACCTATTCTTTAAGAGTTATATTAGGTATAAGTAAAGGTATATATAGTAGTAGTAGTATAGGTATACTTATAGAAGTAGGAGGTAAGGTAGTTTTATACCTTTTTAGGTAGATTAATATAGTAGGTAAGGATAGGTAGTACTTATAAGTATTAACCTTATATATATTAGTATATTAAAGAACCTTAGGTATAAAATCTTATATAGTAAGGTTTTAGTATATAATCTTAGTAGTACCTAAAATAATTTTAGTAGGGCTATACTTATAGAGTATAGTTAGAAGGTATAATAGTAATAGTAATAAAAAGGCTATATATATAGAATAGTATAATAATATAGGTATAGGTATAGATATAGGTAAAGAAGTAGATATTAAAGGTCTTAACTAATATAGGTTAGTAGGTATATATAAGTATAGGATTAAGTAGTTAATAGTACTTTAGAGCTATACTTTAAGTATATATATACTAATTTAGATATAGTATTAAGTATATAAAATAGATAGGAATTAGAGCTTTATTTTATTTTAGTTAGTACTTAGGCCTAAGTGCGTAAGTAAGATTATATAGGACTACTAACTAAATCCTAGTATTAAAAGCACTAAAAATACTAAAAAACTAGAAAAATTATAGTATAGTAATAATATATAAGCCTCTAATAATAGATTAGATATAGTTAAATTAGCTTAATATACTCTATAGGCAAGCGACAGCATAGGCAAGCAACGTACTTTTACTAGGCGCTACTAAATCCCTCTGCTACCTATATAATATATTAATAATAATACTAAAGTAGCCTTCTAATAAATACTAGATATAGCTTATACTTTAGGCTCTTAAATAAGACGTAAACCTCTTAATTTAATATACTATAGCTATCTATAATATTTCTAAAGTAATACTATATTAGTAATATACTAAATAATATTTCTAAATAGATTATATACCTAATTTAAAAAAGCTAGACTAGATTAAAAGAAGGTAATTATTAAATATATGCGCATATAGATTTATAAGGTTTTTCTCTCTAGCTTATAGCTATATACAATATAGCTAATTCTCACATATACTAAGTATAAACTAGGCTAGGTTAGTATAAACTAGCCTAGTATATTTATTAGTATATAGAGTGTATATTAACTATAGCTATAAGCTAAAACCTTATAAATCTAGGTTAAGTATATATTTAATAATTACCTTCTTTTAATCTAGTCTAACTTTAAATTAGGTATATCTATTTAGAAAGGTTATTTATTATATTACTAATATAGTATTACTTTAGAAATATTATAGACTTATAATTTATATTAAATTAAGAGGTTTATGTTTCTTTAAGAGCCTAAAAGTAAGCTATATTTCTAGTATTTATTAGAAGGCTACTTTTTAGTATTATTATTAATATATTATATAGGTAGGTAGGATTTAGTAAGGGCTTAATGTATATTATTAAATAAACTTGCTATAGAAGTATATTAAGCTAATTTAATATATCTATTTAAGAGATCTAATATTTTATGCTATGAATTTTTTTAGCTTTAATTATTTTTAGTATTTTAGTACTAGGATTTAGTTAATTCTATATAACCTTACTTATATACTTATTGCCTAAGTACTAACTAAAATAAAATAAAGCTCTAATTCCTACCTATTTTATATACTTAATACTATATCTAAATTAGTATATATATACTTAGAGTATAGCTCTAAAGTGCTATTAACTATAGAATCCTATACTTACACACACCTACTAACTTATATTAGTTAAGATCTTTATTATTTATACCTATACCTATACCTACACCTATACCTATACCTATACCTAGCTTTTATACTATTCTATATATATAGCTTTTTTATTACTACTACTATTATACCTACTAGCTATACTCTATAAGTATAGCCCTACTAAGATTATTTTAGGTACTACTAAGATTATATACTAGAACCTTACTATGTAAGATCTTATATCTAAAGTTTTCTAATATACTAATATATATAAGGTTAATACTTATAAGTACTACCTATCTTTACTTACTATAATAATTTACCTAAAAAAGTATAAAACTATCTTACCTTCTACTTCTATACTTATACCTATACTACTACTACTATATATACTTTTACTTATACCTAATATAACTCTTAAAAAATAGGTAAATAGTAGTATACTACTACCTTAGGCTTTTATTATACCTAAAACTTTATCCTAACTAAAAAGTTATAAAATTACTATTATATTTACTTAGTAGTTATACTTATAGTATAGCCTTACCTTTAAGCTTTTTTTTTTAGTTTTTAAACTTTTAAAAAAGATTAGGGTATTAAGGTAGTAGTTAGATTTAAGACCTATAAAGGCTATTTATAATTAGCTTTTATAAGTAAAAAAAATAGCTTTTACTATAATACTTTAGGTAGTAATACTTATTATTAGACTTATACTTCTAGCTATAAATATAAGCTAATATATATATCCTATACTTATTAATATATTTTATACTTAAATTTTAGTAACCTACTTATTACTAGATATTTTATCTATACTTTTTTAGATACTTTTTACTAGTAGCTTAAGGTTACTTCCTAAAGCCTTATAAAGCTCTATTAAACTATCTACTTAGTACTTAATACTATAACTAAGTATTCTAAAAATACTTAGTTTATTAAGCCTTTAGTAAAAAAAAAGAAAAAGTCTCAGTTTAAGGTTAAGAAGGATAAAGATAGTAATAAAGAGGATAGATTAGTAAAAGAGTCTAATAAGAAGATCTTTAACTCTTAATTAACAGAAGCTAAGTACTTAAGGCTTTATAGTATAATTAAGGAGCTTTTAGATTTCCTTAGGAGGATAATTAATAGGTTTTTAATATAGTTTTTTCTTTTTTCTTTTAGAGTTTTAGATATTAGCTATACTACTATACTATACTTTAGTACTTATATTAATAATATAAACTTTATTATAAGCTTCTAGTACTTTTTACTATAATATATTTATATAATTAATACTAAGTCTATTAGGTTTAGATATATCTTAAATTTTCTAAATTACTATTAAAAAAGATTCTTTATTAGGCTATTAGCTAGTATACTATTAGTTAGTAAGTAGGAGATTTTAAATAAGCCTTTTATATACTCTTATTTTAGTTATATATTTTATATATCTATATAGTATAAGTATGTAGTAATTCTTTTATTCTTAGTAACTATTAGGTAGATTATTTATTAATTATTATAGAAGATCTACTATATATTTCTAAGATCTAAGGTAAGCTCTAAAAATAGGCTTCTTAGGGCTATAGCTTCCTTACTTACTTACTCTAATACTAGTAATTTAGCCTCTATTATTAAGGTTATAATTATTAGTTATTAAGCTACTTTCTATATAATTACTCCTTTAAAAAGTATAATTATATATCTATAAGATAATTATTAAGTCTCTATATTATTAGTAAAAGATATATCTCTATAAATTAGTAGCTCTATACCTTTATAATTACTATATTAGATTAACTAGTAGTATAATTAGTATAAATAAAGTATAGCTTACTTAATAGTATTAAAATATTACTTTCTTAGGTTAGTAAAGAAATATAAGAGCTTTAAAGCTGTGTATACTATATCTAGTTATATTATTATAGTAGTATAAAGTAATAATTTAATATACTTTTAGTAATTCTTAATTTCTTATTTTATAGCTTCCCCTATATTTTTTTATAGCTCCTCTAAAGGTAGAGGTATAGCTAGAAACTATATAGAATTATATAGGTTAAACTTCTTAGTAATCTTATTAATATATTTATTATATACAAGTATAATTATTTTCTTCTCTCTATTCCTAATTACCTAGATATTAAAAAACTATCTAACCTCTTCTTACTTTTCTAATATATACACTATTAGGACCTATAATAGATTAATATAAAAGAAATAGATTAGAAGGCTTATATTATAGGTACTAGATAGACTAATTACTACTATATAGTAATAGAGGGAAGTCTACTACTTATACTATAATTTATTTTCTTATAGTATAGTTATTTAGATATAAGTATTATTACCTTAAAAGAAGTAACCTTAGGTACTAATAATATTCTTTTTCTATAGTTAACTATCTTAGTTAATATCTAAATAGAATAAAACTAATATTAGTATAATATCTAAGGCTTTTTAACTTTACTTTAGGCTATAGGATCTTTTTATAGTATTTAGTAACCTCTTTTTAAGCTTTCTATCCTAAAGTAGTTTAAGTAAAATCTTAATAGAATTTTAAAGTTAAGGCTTTTTTTTATCTTATTAGTTACTACTACCTTTACTTTACTTTTATAAGATATCTAAGTACTAGTAAATAGTAGCCTAGAGGTAATATATAAAAGCCTTACTTGCTATCTTTTTTATACTAACCTTCTAAAATTTTATAAGTTTATACTATATCCTAAGATTCTACTAAGAATTTACTTTCTACTAATTTATACTATTTTAGTATAAAGTAGTATAAGTAGGCTTTTTTTAATAAGTTTAGAGCTAATTAAGCTAAATAGGTTTAGATTAGTATATTTTATTTAGAACCTATATAACTAAATATATTTTTAGCTCTTTTAATTCCTTATAGCTATTATAGATATTACTAAAGTTAGTAACCTATACTATAATAAAAGTATTTATACTTATTACTATTATAGCTATTATATAGTAAGTATAAGTACTAATTATTTATACTACTATAATTAGCTTAGTTATATTATAATTCTATCTACTTTAGAAATTAAAGCTTTTTTTAATAGCTAGTTTATTAATAATACTATAAATAAGAATATTTAGTTTATAAAATACTTATACTACTTTATAATAGATACTAATTATTATACTATAAGTAAATCAGCCTAATTTTAGCTATTTTAACCTAATTTAGGATAAACTAATATCTTTTAGGTTTCTTAATTTTAATATTAGTTTCTTTCTTAAATTAAGATATAGGTTAAGGCCTAAAAGAATACTAAAAGTAATACTATAGTATAAGAACTTATAGAGTACTACTTATATAAAATTTATATACCTATAGTTAAAAATCTTTTTAAGTAAGTTAGAATACCTCTATTTTTTTAAATCTAGGCTATTTTAGACTAACTAACTATAATATAGGAAGTATACTCCTTATTCTACCTATTTATTCCTATATTCTAGTACTATTACTACTAATAAGAATTTTAATACTAATACTTTTTTTATTTTATACTAGTATAATAAGGCTTTTATAAAGGTTAATAAGAAAGTAAGTAAGTAGTAGCTTAAAAAAAGTATAAAAAAGTATTTTAATAAAAATATAAACTTAGATAGTATACCTTAGAAAAAGGTATTTTATCCTATTTTACTCTAATATAGTATTATTAACTTTAATAGGCTAAGAATAAGGTTTATATAAATTTAGCTTTTTAAAAAGTAACTTATTTAGTAAAATTAAAGGTAAAGTTAAAAAGTATAAAAAAATCTAAGTTAAAAGTAACTAGTAAGGCTAAGACTAAGTAAGTAGAGTATATTAAGACTTTAGAAAAAAAAAATTAAGGTTCTTAAAGATTAAGTTATAGTATAATAATATAATTTATACCTATTTAGGCTATTTTAGGCTTACTAAGCCTAAGAAAGTTAGAATTAGATTACTTATAATACCTACCTCTTTAAGGGCCTTTAATTAAATTAAATCTTCTTTTATAACTTTTTTTATTCCTAATTATACTACAATAATTTAAACTAGACTTATAAATTTACTTTATTTTAATCTAAAAAGTCTAAGTTTTTTATAAATTCTTAAGCAACTTTTAAATATAAATACTATTAAATACTAATAAAACTTTATAAGAAAAATATCGGTAAAGATAATTCTATAGCTATCTAAGCTATTATAAGCTACTATAGCTTAAATAAAAATATAAAGAATTCTATTTTTATAAAGATACTATTAAATACTAAAAACTTTATAAAAAGAACTACTAAAGATATATCTTTATTATCTTAACTAAGAACTTTTTTTTTAGTAGCTATTCTAAATACTATTTAAGTATTAGTTAAGTTATTTTTTACCTAAAAAGTATATTTATTTTTATTAGAATTATTTTAGTATATTTATAAAAATATTTACTTTTAGCTTTTAGAATTTTTTTTTATAAGATAACTTATCTATTTTATATAGTATAGCTATTACCTATCTTTATCTTACTTTTAATAAGGAATTTTATCTACTTTTTATATATTATTTTTATATCTATATAATATATCTATAATTAGTATAGTTAGGTAAGGTATTAAGCTTTTCTTATTATATAGTTCTAATAATAAGGTATAAAATACTAGATAGACTACTTATAATCTTAGTATATTTACTTTAAATAATAATAGGCTAATTTAGGCTATAATATACCTTAGTCTAATATACTTCTAATTTAGTTTCTTTTTTAATTTTAATAACTATATATAGTAGTTAAAAATTATAACTTAGTTTCTAATATTAAATAGTATAGGTAGCTTTTTCTTATTTTAATAAGCTTTCTAATACTTAGTTATAGCTAGTATTTTTTTTTATATTCTTACTATAGCCTTATTACTTTCAAAACTAAATCTAGTTTAAAAAGTAATTCTTTTTTACTTAAAGGTATACTAAACTAGTCTACTTTATAAAAGTTTTTTTTATAGTTTACTTAAAAAAGTATATACTTAGTCATTAAGTATATACTATTATTATATATAAACTTTACTACTAAGATTTATAATACTTAGTTATTTTATTTTAGTATATGTTAATACTATAGGTACTATTTTAAAGTTTAATTCTATTTTTTAGTTTTCTTATCTATTTTTAGATAGAATATATATAATAAAATCCTTTAGGTATTTAAATAATACTAAAAAAAGTTCTAGTACTTAGAATTTATTAATAAGCTTTAATATAAGATTATTTATTTTAGAATACTATAAATTAAATAACTTTATAAAGCTAAGCTTATACTAAGTTAATACTACTCTAATTTTCTTTAGCTAGTATATAATATACTATTTTAGTTAAATAATATATAATAATAAGTATTATATTATATACTACCTTAGAAAACTTACTTAAAAAAGGTTTTATAATAAAGTTTATTATAACTTTTCTTTATAGTCTATCTAGTAGTAGAAAAAGTATAGGTAAGTTATAAGGTTAATACTTTATAGGTATTAACCTTTTATAAAGTAAATATTTTTAGTAATACTATTCTATATTTTTTTTTATTTTTATTTACTTATAGTAGTATTAAAGCTTTTTTAGTATCTTTATAGTACTAAAGTATCCTATAAATAGATAATTATAGCTTTCCTTAAGTTCTTTTAACTTATTCTAAGAATTATTAAGCTACTTTAGCCTATTCTAAGCTAAACTAGTTAATCTAAAATTTCTAAAGTTATTTTAATTTTTAAATTTATTAAAGTATTATTTATAGCTACTTTTATATTTTCTATATCTTTAAAAAATTTTAGTTATACCCTTTAGTATTATTTAACTATATTGAATTCCTATAGTACTTCTCTAAGCTAATTTTGTTCTATAGTTTTTTTAGCTACTAAGGTAATTACTATAGCTACTAATAGGTTATAGTTTTCTTTCTCTAATAGGATATTCTATAATAGCTATATAAAAGCCTTAATATACTTTTATATAAGCTTTTATATCTTAGCTATATAATTTAGCTTTTTAAAAGTCTATTTAATAAGTTTATACTTTCTAGTCTATAAAATAGAATTAAATTAAAGTAAGTTAATACTAAATAGAATTTTACCTACTAGTAGTTAAGTATTTAAGTTTTTATAAACTATTTTAGGTTTATATAGTCTATTAAGATTTTAAAGTAAATTTTCTTTAGATATAAGTAAAAATACTCTAAACCTTTAATAATAGCTAATAATTTCTAGTTATATATATTATAATTATACTTAGCTTAAATAAGCTCTTATAAGTAAAAGTTAACTAGTTTCTAATTAAGTATTCTATCCTAATTTAGGCTTTTCTAACTTAAAAGACCTAAAATTATATTTTTTAAGGTATTAACTTCTATTTTTATTAGCCTGTTTTTTTTTAAAATAAGTAACTATAAATATTTTAAAAAATATATTCTTTAAATGTATAAATACCTATACTACTTTTCTTAGTACTATTAAGCTTTAGTTTTTTTTTTATTATAGCTAGTCTATTTTAAACTTTATTTAGTTTTCTATAAATTAAACTAGTTAGTAAAAGAATAATTTTACTAAACTTAATAATAGATTACTTATAATAGTCTCTAAAGCTAATAAAAATATAAACATTATAAATAGTTTTTAGCTTAGACTAATCTTAGATTATTTTAATTTTCTTTTAGTTAATACTAATATCTTTTAGTAATATTAAGTAATTTAAGTACTTAGTATATTAAGTATATTACTTATACTTTAAAAGCTTTATATAAAGCTTAGCTTACCTTAATTTAGTAAGTACTTTTTTAATATATTTTTTATATTTCTTTTTTTTTAAAAAAAATAAAGGTATTATTTAAATAAATAATATAGCTTATATTAACTAACCTTACTAAGGCTTGGTTAATATAAAACTATAATTAAGTAAAGGTATTTATTAGCCTAAATAGTATTACTAAATACTTACAACATCTATATTTTATTTTAAATACTATTTTTATTCTTTACCCTTTACTATATAGATTTAATAGTAGGTATCTTAGATATCTAGCTTAGTAAATACCTTAGCTTAACCTAAATACTATAAGAATTCTATAATTAAAAGTAATAGATAGTAATTCTTAATAGTAACTATATTTAGGCCCTAATAGTCTATATATAATTATAGGCTACTAATTTTTTTTATAAAAAGTATTAATATACTTACTAAGAACTTAAATTAATATATTTAATCTTTAGCTATATAGTTTACTAAATACTTTGATAGTATAGTTAACTTAGACTTTAAAAGGCTATATAATAGTTAGTATAATAGCTTTTTACTATTAACTAAATTAATTATTAGATTAGCTAGCCTATAGTTAGAAAAAATCTATAATTCTTTTTTTAACATAATATTAGTGTACTTAGAATACTATAGAAGTAACTATCTTATCTTAGGCTTTTTTACTACACTTTAACCTATAAAATTACTAAAATTATTATATATTTTAACTTTAAAGCTTTTTATAGTATATTTAAACTTATTAGTATTTTTAAAACTAATCTACTAAAACTTAGGTATATATTTATTTTTAAGTTTTCTAAATAGTATATAAGGAGGTAAGACGCTAAGGGTTATAGCCTAGTAGGAATAAGATAAATTTAATAACTTTCTAAGTAACTATTCTTTTAGAGATGTATATAGTCTCTAGAGTTTCTATTACTCTAGTAACTTAGAGAATCCTATACTTTAGTATTATATAGCTTAGATACTATCTAACTCTATCTAGCTAAAGGGTCTATTTTTCTAAAGCTAGAACTTTCTAAGCTAAGGATTCTATTTTTAGGTATAGCCTATTATATAAGCCCCCCCCCCTTATAGTCCCTATACCTCTATAAAATAATATATACCTTACTTACTCTTTTCTTCTCTATAGCCTTAAAAAATTATTATAATTTACTCTACTACTTTATTTTCTTACCTTACTACTTATCTATAATACTTTTTTACCTTTTTTTTATTATACTTATTTTCTATATATATATTATAGCTTCTCTAATACTATAAACCCCTAGTAAAAAGTATAAAAGTAGAGATACTATAGGTTTTTCTTACTCTATAGTTAGGTTAGCTCTACCTAGCTAGAATTTTCTTTTTTTACTAATATATTTATATAGTAGGACTCTCTATATAAATATACTAATATCTAAATTCTTTTCCTACCTATTATAAAGAAGCTTAATATCTATTATTACTTCTAGTATATCCTTATTCTATATAAAGAGGAAAATAATTACTTTTTTAATAGTAAGCTTATAAAGTCTTACTATTATTATATTAATAAGAAGTTAGCCTATTATACTATATTTCTTACTTTTTTCCCTTTTTTAGAGTTTCTTACTAATCCTATCTTAGCTACTAGATAATATTAAGCTATATATTATTATAATATATCTAAGTTTAGAAAAGGCTAATAAGGATATATTTATAATAGAGATATATATATATTAGAGTCCTATTACTTAATTTATCCTACTTATTAAGGCTAAAATTACTATAACTAAAAGTAATAAGGCTAGTAAATATTATAATTAGTTCTAGCCTTAGAATCTTACTTCTAGTAGCTATAACTACCTTATTACTATTAAGGCTAATATTTAGTTACTTACTAACTATTTAGTTATAGTTTATAGCTATTTTTTCTTTATTTTTTTCTTTTTCTATTTTTTTTTAGTTTTTAGCTAATATTTTTTAGTATATAAATAAGATCTACTATAGTATCCTTTCTTTTATATTAACTAATTTTAGTATTATACTTAAGTATACTTTAGAAGTATAGGTTAAGAATATAAGTATTAAGCTTAAGTATACTCTAAAGGTATAGGTTAATTATTTTCTTAGTACTAGTATTATTATTCTAAGTAGTTCCTTTAAAAAGGTTTTTATAAAGGCTAGCCTTTAGGATATTAATACCTATTCCCTTATATTATACTTACTATCTAAAGTTAGTTCTAGTAATATAGATACTAGCTTTAGTAATATAGTTTTAGGCTTTAGAGATAGTTTTTAATTAGGGTATAAGTTAAAAAAGTCTTGTTCTTTTTAGGATTCCTAGTTTTCTAGTCTATAATACCTCTCTTTCTTACCCTTACTATAGGCTAGAATAGTATACTTTAGTATAGTTTTTTTTTTATTTATTTTTCTTTTTTAAAAAATTTTAGTTTATTTTTTTAGTAAGTAGTATAGATCTTATTTCTACTTTTTTTTTTCTATTTCCTCCTTTCTCTATATAGGTCTCTATTAATAATTTAGAAGTCTCCTATAGATATTTACTAGCTAGCTAGATATTTCTATCTTTTTTCTCTATTTTTTTTATTCTATTCCTCTTACCTACTATATCTAGGTTTTTACTAACTATATAACTAATATATATTTTTTAATATATAGTAGAGGTAGTAGCTTACTACTAAAAGATTATATTCTAAGTAGTAAATAATTATAATATTCTTTTAGTATATTATAGATAAATAGTAGTAGATAAGGATTAGACTTTCTTAGATATATAGAAGATCTTTAGAGTAGCCCTCTAAAGCTTATTTTACTAGGAGTATATACCTCTATACTATACTAGGTTCTCTAAAACTTTATATTTATTCTTACTTACTTTTTTTTTTTATTTTTTTAAAAATTTTTATTTATTTTTAGGTTATACTTTCTATAGTAGAGAGTATATCCTCTACTAGTAGCCTATAACTAATAGGGACCTTAGCTAGAACCTTACTAAGAGTTATCTTAGTAGATCCTATATTAGCTTAGTATCCTTTTTCTATTTTTCTAAGGCTATTATATTTTAGATTTCTACTTCTAGTTTATAGGTTAATAGTTAATATCTTTTTTACTTTATAAGGTACTCTTACCTCTTTTTTCTTCTTATATTCTTCTATCTTTCTACTTAGATCTTCTCTACTAAAAATTTCTTATTTTTTTTTTAGTTTAAATAACTACTAAAGATTATTTATTATTTATAAATTACCCTAGTAGTAGATTATTAGAACTTAATTTTAATTAGTCTATATAGAATCTTAGGTAGATATTTAGTAGTATACTTAGCTTAACTATATATAAAAAAAAAAATCTTTATTACCTTAAACTTTATATTTTTCTAGTTAAGCTTTTTACTTAGGTACTTATTAGATAATATTTAGTTATATTTTAGCTAAATCTTATCCTTAATTCTTAGGTTTAGAGCCTTCTTCTAGTAGTAGTTAGCTTATCTCTTCTATTCCTATTATACCTTTACTATTTTAGCTTATATAAATTCTAGGGTTTATTATAGTTTCTCTATAATAGTATATTTTTTTTCTTACCTACTAAAAATAAAAATACTATTTTAGAATTTTTTTTATTAGACTAGGTTAATATTATACCTATATATTAGAAAAAAAGGACTTACTCTAATTAAGGTTATATTTTATTTTTTAATTATAATCTAAGTACTAAGAAGTTATTTTAACTAGTTATTTTACTTCTAATTTATATATACTTAAAGATATACTTCTACTATAGTATTTATTTTCTTAGTAGTACTATCTATCTAGGGATAGTTACTTATAGATACTTAGTATTAGATTTCTAGCTAATTATATAGTACCTTCTAAAGATTACTTAGAAACTACCTACCTTAGTTAGTTATAATTATATTAGAAAGCTAGTAATAAGCTACTACTTTTTTAATAAAGGTATCTACTACTATTATAGTTTCTAGGTTAGGTAGTAGGATTAGGACTATATCTTTACTTAATTAGTTAGTAACTACTATTAAGTATTAGAACCTATAGCTTAAGAGTAGATCTATAATAAAGTCTATTAAGATTTCTTTCTAAATCTACTTAGGGATTAGTAGTAGTTAGAAGAGTCCTTATTTAAGTTCCTACTAGGGTTTTATTTAGCTATAAGTATTATAGTTCTAAATATACTATTAGATACTTAAAAATATACCTAGCTAAAAGTAGTCCCTTACTAGTATAGTATAGGTTCCTTCTCTACTAGGGTAGCCTATAGCTCTAGAAGTATAATATTTCTTAATAATCTTTATCTATAGTAAAGGTTTTTTTAGTACCTATTTTCTTTTTCTATATATTAACTTCCCTCTATAGATAGCATATTTAGAGATAGAAACTTTAAGTTCTATACTTAGTAAAAACTATCTCTACCCTAAGGCTATAGATAACTAGGCTTTCTAGTATTATTTATTACTTTTTACTTCTTATTTCTAAAGTTTATTAAGTAGTATAGCTTTATCTCCTTATCCTTTGCTAGTAGTAGCTACGAATACTGTTATAGCTTTAGCTTTATTAGGGTTAGTTATTATTATCTTAGAGGAGGCAAAGGGATATAAGAGTTAGAATTCCCTGCTTCTAACTTAGTTATTATAATTATCTTACAAAGTATCTTATTCTTAGTAGAAGAGGGCGTCTACTTTTCTATTAGCTTTGCTAGGTTAGTACCTAAACTCTATATTAAACTAGCTTAATAAGCTAGCCTATTAGATATATTACTTTAATAATAACCTAGCCTTATAAAAGTATTCTAAGTTTTTATAGTTAGTAATAATAGTAAATTTTTATAGTAGTTTAAGGTAAATACTCTATTCTATTAAATATTTAATAATAGCTAATAGTTCCTTATTATAGATAGTATAGTTTACCTCTACTTAGGTATTTTTTACTAAGAAGTAGGTAACTACTCTTAGTTTTCTATCTCTTCCTATCTATAAGAGGATACCTCCTATTACCTATACTAAGGTATCTACTTCTAGTACTATTTCTAGAGATCTATTAAAGTTTATTAGTAATAGTTCTATAATAAAGGCTTTT
>JAMXIJ010000066.1:0-27278 GCA_025742365.1 Coniothyrium glycines | reverse complement strand
CCTACTATATACTATATAATACCTAATATATACTATTATTATAAGCTATTATTACTTTATAATATATATATATTATCTAGGTATAATTAATAGTATTAAATTTTATTTAAATAGTAGAGTGTAGGGCTGCGCGTAACAAAGTATTAAGTTCTAGGTATAATTTTAGGCTATATAACCTACTAAAAAAGCCCTAAGGTATTAGCTATATAGTCTCTATAGGTTTTAAGTTTTATACTAAATAGATAAAAATTAAATATTAGTAAGTATTATATATTTTTACTTAAGTAAAAGTAAAAATTAATATAGTAAACGCGTAGAACTAGGCTATTAGCTATATAACTTTAACCTTAAACTTTCTTCTTTCTTACCTAAACTTTCTATACTATAATAATAGTACCTTATTATAGTATAGTACGTCCTACCTATTATATTAGCTAATAAGTATAGACTTAGCAACACTAAGTCTCCTAGTAATTAAACCTTAGTTATTAGCTCTAACCCTCCTAAAAAACTTAAGGAAGACACTCTAGGGTCCCCTTATATAGTAATTATAATATAAGGTATTTATAGTAGTTACTAATTTTATTACTTAGAGCTTTATAAGTAAGGGTAATAAAATTTAATACTAGATTACGTAGTGTAGTTAAGGTTTATCTTATTAAGGGTACCTAACTAACCTTTTAGTAGCTTTTAGGGGTAAGCTAAGTACTAGCTTTAGGGCTAAGGCTTAGTAAGAGAAAGCTATATAATAATTAGTAGAAGAGAGGGCCTTAGAAAAGGCTAGGGTATCTAATTATGCAGCTAGGTATATACTTAAGAAGTAACTAGATAAGGATACTAAGTATATAGTACTTTCTTCTAAAGATTAGGCTACTATTCTAGCCTTAAAGGTTAAATACCTCTAGTAGGAGTAATTTAATAACTAGTAAAGTTATTAGTAATAATAGTTAGTTATAATAGTAGTATACTAATAAGTATTAGGAGAATAGCTAGAGATAAAGTTTATTACTATCTATATAAAGTAGGCTTTAATTTATAAGGAAGAGGCTAAGGTAAAGTATACTAAGGCCTTAGAGAAGCTTAAATATAATAAGGCTACTAAAGAGAAAAAGTAGGCTTTTTTTAGAGCTAAGGAAAGGTTATTTAGTAAGTATAGTGTACTTAATAAGCTAATATATTACATTTATTAAGAAGGGGTAGCTAAGCTTAAGACTAGTAAGAATTAGGATATTAATACTTAAAGTAAGTTTAGTTTAAACCTTATTTTTATTTACTCTAATATAATATAGATAAGTAGTTAAAGTTTATAGAGGAGCTAAAGCCTAAGGAGTTAAAAATAGTTACTAATATAACTTAGGAGTAAGTTATTATAGCTTTTTATTATAGCTATATACTTATTTTAATAGACTATATAAGCCTATACTACCCCCTAAGTTTATATATAAGAGTAATAATATCTTACTAGAAGCTAATTATCCTTATATAATAGGAGATACTAATAATAAGTATAAGAAAAAGGTAGATAATAATTCTAAGGTAGAGGAGTAGCTAAAGGAGTAGCCTAATAAGTATAAGACTAAAGAGTAGTATACTATAGCCTTAGTAGAGTCTAACTCTAAGTCTAATAAGATAGACTTTTATAGCTTTAGTAATATAGAGAAAAGTAGTAATCTAGAAAAGAGTAGAGATAAGGATTATCCTACTAAGGAGCTAGACTTAGGGGTAGTGTCTTTAGCTAAGGAAAGCTCTAAAGATAATAATAATAAGATAATAGATAAGGTATAAGCCTAAGCGTTCTTAATATTAGTACTATATACCTAATATTATACCCTTACTAGTTATACAGCTTTAAGTTATAATCTTCTACTATAAGTAGTTTTAAACTAAATAGTTACTTAGTAGCTACTAAGCTTATTATAATATCTTACCTTTATCCTCTTTATTATAGTATTTTATTATAAGATTTCTTATAAAAAATAGCTTTAATAGACTTATATCTTTCTTTACTATTTTTACTCTAGCTACTCTTATTTAAGGCTCTATAAATTATTTACAGCAGCCTAAAAGTAGTTCTTAGTCTTATTAAGTATCTACCTACTAACTTAAATAAAACTTTCTATACCTAGCCTATCCCTATAGTATAGATTAAGTAGTAGGGATTAATAGAATAGGCCTAGACTCTAGGAAATAAAAAGTTAAAGTAGGACTTCCTTAGCTATTTTAGTAGTATATAGAAATAATTTAGCAAAATAGTATATATTACAGATAGCTGTCTATTTATATTTTACCTTAGGTATAATCTTACCCTCTAATATCTATTTATTAATAATATTAGGATAAAATATATAGCTAATTATCTTAAAATAATACAATATTAGTAAACTATTAATATTACCTACGTTCTATATACTTTATAAGTTAATTAGGCTAATTAATAGTATAAACCTTAGCTAAATTTAATCCCTTTATTTTCTTAATAGTAACTTAAGGAAGAGCTTATTTAGGTTATTACTAATAATAATTAGTTATTTTAAATAGTTAAAAAGAAGTTATTTTACTACTTTATGTCTTTCTTATGTAATAGGACATCTTTACCTAAATAGATAAAATTTACTTAGCTATTTAAAGCCTAGTTCTAGTCTACCCTAAATTTACTCCTAGTAGACCTAAGAAAGACTATAAAACTATCTATTACCTTAGATAGATAGTTAGTAAATAACTACTTAAGCTTTATTACTATTAAGGGTTACTATATTATAGAGAACTAGTAATATAAGAAGAAGTTACTAGATTTCCTCCTACTCTATAGTAGTTATACTAGGGCTTTAATAGTAAATAAGCTTATATAGGTTCTTTTTAGGATAGGTACTAAGAATTATCTACTTACTATTATAGCTAATAATATAAGTAATAATAGGATACTATATTCTATAGTCTAAGGGCTTTTCTTTAATAAATATATTTACTAGGATACTAAAGAGTATACTATCCCCTACCTTACTTATATTATTAACCTTATTATTTAGGATATTATTAAGTACCTTAAGCTTTTATTCTTAGATAATAATAACAGTACTTTTATCCTATAAAAGTAGTATATATAAGACATTAAGATATCTATATCTATTCTAAACTCCCTCTAAAAGGTAAGTCCTTATTATAATAGTTATTTATTATATAATAACTATAATTAAGCTTTATATAATTTACATTACTATTAACTAATTACTTTAGTAATATAAATAATTTAATATATTATAATATAGTCTTCCTCTATATAAATAGCTCTTAGTAATATAAGATATAAAAACTTAATAGAACTCTATATTTAATATATATAAGCGCGTACTAAAGCTATAAAAGTTTATTAATTAGTAGCTAAATTAAGAAGTTACTTAAAAGATAATAGCTAATTTAAGTAGTCTATAATATAATAATAACAGCGCTAAAGTTAATTTTTATAATTATAAATAGCTCTAGCTAAATTATAGTAAATAGTATTACCTTAACGTAGTTACTAGTATGCTTTAGCGCTTTAAGGATACTACTACTTAGATTAGTTAGTCTTAATAGCCTTAAATATAGTATATTTAGTTAATATATAATTAGCTATTTAACTATCTTAATACTATAATAGAAAAGCTAAAGGAAAGTATTAAGAATAAAAAAGAAGTATAGCTTAGTATTATTTAAGAGGTAGTAGCTAAAGGTTGTATAAAGCTAAGTAAGTACTATAAAAGAATAAGAGGTAAGTATAGCTTTCTATTTAATTATAGGACTATCTTAGATCTAATATAAAAGCTTACTACTTATAAGGTAAAGTTATTATAGATAGTTATAATAGTAGGATACTTACTTTTTATAGGATAATACGTAGGATACTTTAGATAAATTCTTTTATTATAAGTAGTTTTTTAATTACTTTAATTAATATAATAAAGAAAATAAAAGGCTTATACCTAGACTAGCTAATAGTATACTACTTTATTATTTATAAGGTACTAAGTAGTTTTAGAAGCCTAGCTTAGTACTAACTTCTACTAACGTCTTATTTACCTTATAGTTTAACTATAATTAAAGCTTTAACTCTATATCTTATAAAAGTAAACCTTATATAGAGGTAACCTAACTTAAAAAGGAATAATATCTTAGTATACCTATTCTTAGGGGGGCTAAAGATATTAATATCCTAATATAGTAGAAAAAGAATAAGGCTATATATCTATAGCTTATAGCTATAGCTAGAGACGTATTAGTAATTCTAATTACTAGTATTAAGGTTAAAAGGGTCTTTAATATAGTAAAAAATATTATTAGTAATTAAAAGTATAAGCTTAAACCTAAATTAATTTATTAGCTATTAGTAGTTAAGTATAGGATAGGAAGTTTTAATAAAAGTATAGAGCTATTAGCTAATTAAGAGATTAAAGGTCTACTTAAGCTACCTTTGCTAGAATAGTTCTATAAAGATACCTTACCTAAGGTAGAATCTAAGATAGCTAATAGTAGAGAACCTATTACTATTTATAATAATAAGCTTTATAAAGTAGATATATATCTCTACTTAAGAAAGTACCTATAAAAAAGTACCTAGTTTTAGCTCCTAATCTAATTTTACTATATTACTAATCTAATATTCTATAATAATAGTCTATAATAAAAATAGATAAACCTCTTAGGCTAAGATAACTAGTAGGCTATCTTTACTATTAATTTTACTAGTAGGTAATCTCTACTAGTAGGCAATCTCTAAACTCTATTTACCTTAGCTACCTAACCTAGTAACCTAACTTTAGACTAACCCTAACCTAAGCTCTTACTATATAAACCTAACTATAGGTAGTAGTCTATATAGCCTAAACCTAACCCTAACCTAGAGTCTATATAACCTAAAGGTAACCCTAACCCGTAGTCCGTGTAACCCTAACCTAGCCCTAACCTATTACCTACTAACTCTAACCTAATAACTAGCCTAGTAAAGGTAGATAGTTATATTATAAGATAGTATATTAGTAGTAGTAATTTTATTATCCTATATAGAATAGTTAGTAAGGGAAGGCTACTAAGATAAAAGGTTTTATATATTAATATAGAGACTAAAAATAAAGATATAGTAGGTAGCTAAAGTAGTAAGAAAAGTTATAAGTATCTATCTACTAAGCTTTACCTATATAGAAAGAGTACCTATTATAAAGTTATATATAATAGGCTAAATAGTAAAAGTATTAGTACTTATAATCTATATATAAGTTAGTATTACTATAAAAAAAAGAGTTACTAAGGATTTAGGATATATATAATATTAATTATAAAGGTAGATAAGTAAATATAGGATAAAGAAAGAATACTACTATATAATATAGAAGAGGCCTTTATATACCTATACTATAACTACCTATATACTAAAGATTACCTACCTTTACTAGGTAGTAATACCTATATAATTAGATAGGACTTATCTAATTATATAAGGTAAAGTATAAATAAGTAGTAAGGTAAGGTAGAAAGAAAAGTAGTAAACCTATATAATTATATAACTAGTCTATTATAGGCCTATATAATACTACCTAAAGAAGATAATAGGACTTACTTATAAAAATAAATACCTAATCTATATACTTTACCTAAAAGACTAAGAGTAAGAGTATATATAAAAGAAAAAGTCTATAGTAAAAAAACTCTATACTAAGCTATTAAACTAATAGTAAGGTACTATATAAAAAGTAACTACTATAAAAAAAAAAAGAAAAGGAAATATATTTATATATAGATTAACTAGTAAAGTATTTAATAAAAAAAAAAGTTACTAGTATCTATCTATAAATATTTACTTATGTAAGTTTTAACCTTATATAAGTTAGATAAGAAAAGGAGATATACGTACCTATAGCCTATATAGCCTCTTTCTCTATATATAGAGTCCTCTAACCTTAGTATATAGAGGATAAGACTTTAAATACCTAAATTAAACCTATTATAACTCCCTGCTTTAGGTAATTAATAACTTATTATTTCCTTTATATTTACCCTCTATTACAAGATAAATATCCGTACCTATAGTCTACCTACAAAATTAATTATTCTACTTCTTTATTTTAGAATCTATTATTATAATAGTAGTTTATTTATCCTATCTATTACTATATTAATATAAAGTTAATTTTAATTTATTTATTTATTTAAATAGTAATAGAATTAAAAAGTAACTAAAGTTAGAATGTATACTAAATAAAGGAAAACTAAAGGTATAGATATTAGCTAAAGTCTTAAAACTCTACTAGTAATTCTAACTTTCTTATGTATAGAAAGAAAAACAATAATAGGATCTAATATCGATCCCACGTAAGTCTTCCGTTAAGTTGTTTACCCCATCCCCAATGTCCATTCTCACGTCGGGCATCGCAAAGCTTTCCATTGCAACCAACGAAGAACATCCTGACTCTGGTCTGATTGCTGTTCTCAGGTACATGGCATGTAGCCAAGAAGTGGGGATTGCCCTTCGAGAAGCAAGGCACAATACATCGACCCTTATCACTACCCTTGCATTTGCCATTCTCTTCCCACCGTTCGTATGTTAGGTGGCAATGTGCTGATGCTACGGCCCAGTACTGTGCAACAACGCCGGCTGTTGAAACACAGGCGCTGATATGTGCTGTATCGTAGCCTTCGCTCTTGATAGGGCCAACACTCAGCGGTCCTAGTAGCAGCGTTAGTCGTTGATTCGGACATATGACCTATAAAGCTCTGAGAAACATGTAGCAGAAGAAGGTCCTACCTGGATACCAAGTGCCATTATCCCATCGAACTTCGAGGAGATGATCGTTTGTGTGTTGATAGTATCCACGGATAATAGGTGTACTGGCTTTTGGAGCCAGATTCAGGAACGACAGCGCGGTGCCTTTTTTTGGGCAAGGGAAGACATGTCCAGTCCTAAACTCACCCTCGTCATCCCAACAAAGCTCTTGTATATGGTCATCAGGCCGTTGAAAGTAGATGCTGCCTTGATTTAGTTTACTGATTCCGTAAAATACTTGACGCAGGTCTGCAAAGAAGATATGTACCGTATGTGCCCGATATTATTGTAAGCCCAGCTGATACCGCCGAGTCTGCTGTATGGAGCGGTCGTCCAGTCACCAATCACTCCATTTTTACCACCATTTACTGCAAACACAGCGATCTTGTAGTCCTTCGTGATGTAAAAAGTACGAGAGTGGCCCTGTTATTACATAAGGTCCAGAAATCGAAATTTTCGGGGCTACTTTCAACCTACTCCTTGTTTTGTCGAATATATAATTGAAACAAGGGGTGTTGGAACTAGGGCTTCGCCAGGCTCAGTACACTTGACTCCGTCGCCAGATCCCCATTTGCCACCCCAGTTGTCTGTATGACAGGCATGAATAATTCCTGAGTTATCTTGATAGAAGATACGCTAGTGAGTAGTTAGACTAGCATGTGTTACGAGAACTGCAGCTTGAGATGCTGGCACGGAGCATTTGGAAGAAAACGTGAACTGACGTAGCTACGGCCGCTATTGAATTGGAACCCTCCAATGTGCGATTGTGGGTGAATATCTGTCACGACTGGAATAAAAGCGAGAGCCATGTTTTGCGATAGTCCTTGAAACGAGGACTTGATCTTGTACCGGTATTCTTCTGGAGCGAAGGCTAGCACGGTATACAACTTTACCGTGATCTTTGTAGGATTTCACGAAAGGACAGCTTTTCGAGATCCTATCACAAGCCTGTATAGTAGAAGTCTTGGGACATTCTCCGTGCATGGCCACATGCGACATGACCGTCCACCTTATGCAGGTTGAACATGCAGGTTTCACTACCTAGCGTCATCGGCTGTCGATCGGGCTGCAACCGCCTGCATTGTCCTTCGCACAACCCGCCAACACATCATCTACGCTATGCAGTATCTTCTTCGCGATTGAAAGCAAAGACGCATGTGAATCAGTCCCCGCAAATACGACAAGCACATTTTCCTATTCGGGTCGTGCTCGTCCGGAAAAGATCTTGGTCCATGAAGGCGGATGCCGATACCCTAGCGCCTACCGGTACCGGTAGCGGCGGGATGACGCGGCGAACATCTACACGCCCGTGAGGACAAAGATGGATACCTCGCGAATAATTCCCTCTATGAGGGATGCGTCAAGTTTCTTGGCGTACACACTTGATATCTGGTGGCTGGGTACAGGTGGTGAAGTCTCATGCATACGCGAATGTTCAAAATTGTGCATCGGGGCGGGAACAGTAACGAAGGCAAATTACGTGCAATACTTCATTTTCGAATCAACTCTACGAATACAGGATACGAATGTAGAAAACCAAACTGCTACTGCTAACAGTGTGCTAATCAATTCTATGCAGCCTGCAGTGGCGATGCAATACGACCTTCGCGCATCCCTTCCTTTTCAACCTGTGATCAGAGCCTTTCGACCTCATATGCCCGGACACCTCTCTCAATATACGCGGCAGCATCGTGCACAATTAATTCGCTGCTCGCATAACAAGAACTACGGACTAGAGTAGCACAATCAGAATGCGAGCGATAGCATGGCTAGATCATACATGTAGCCGTACCTAATACGACCAGATCAGGATTTGTTACAGTGATAAACTGCTTTGCGACACGGGGCGACATGCAAAGCGGATGGTAATTGCTGAATTGTAACAACCCTCCCACTATTGATTGGTCAACTACCGCGCTAGGAGGCTTCGTCTCTACTACTTGTGGTTATGTCAAGCTCTCGCGCAGCACGGTAGCATGTCCGAAACTATTCACTCAAGATTCATTAGTCAGAGCCTTTTTTGTATCAGTCAAGTCCAGCTTTTGCGCTTCCGATCGTCCTTTAGCCCAAGCATTCAACGCGCCCTTGACATTAACGTGCGGATTATCGCCTCCCAGCTTCGGCATTTGTTCTTCCGTAAGATGGCCAGCTTGTCGTAGCTCGTAAACACTCTTGTGAATGCTTGCTCTATGTGGGATGTCGCGAGGAGCACCCAAATTTGGAGGCCAGTAACGAGGGACCCATTTTCCTTTCTCAAGCTCCAAGCGAGTGAAGATGGGTAGAATTTCTGTAGACTGGATTAGTTGTGATATCGTGGACACCGTTCCTTCCAAGTCTTCGGGCACCTACCAATGACCCACCAGATCATAGTCATAAGCCATGCTACCCCGCCTCCAACCGCAAGCATATCGTGCAAACAGAAATTCTGTGGCTTCACAAGAGTGGCTGCTGCAAATGTTTGCTTGAGATTCCCTTCGAGGCGGCCCTGGAGTTTCTCGCGGTGTTCCACCTTCCGCGTTCTGAAAGCAAGCTTCGGCTCGCTGCCCTTAAGATTCAAAACCTCATGTATCATCCACAATAGCGGAGTGTCTGATAGTAAATGTTGCTCGCCTTTAGACTTTTGCCACCCTCCCCCCACATCTCCATGATTGCCAGCGAACCAGATCTCAACCACATCATTCGAAAATTTCTTATCGTCCAGTAGAAATAAAGCTGGTTTGAACTTGACCCTGCGTTCATGGATCGAGACTGCATGCCGAATGTGAGTTGCAGCTGGGGTAGACATGTGCTCAAAGGACTTGCGGAACAGGGGGACTTCGAACTGCCCAACACTGTTAACACAATCAAAGAGGCCGAGGAAGTGTATGTTGACGTGGGGCCGACAGAAAGTCTTCTTGAATTTTACCATGAAATCGCCATGCTTCAGATCCCTCGCTGAGGGATTAGGCTTGCCCCGAGATTGTTGGAACTCGGCAAAAGTCCTCCAAGCAAAGCGAACCATTTCCTCGTTACCTCGCGAGAGTAATCCGACAGTGTGCACCATCTCAGCGAGGAAACGAGCTGTGTACGCCCCTCTCGAGAAACCAAATATGTACACGGAGTCTCCGGGACTGTAGTAGCGCATAAGAAAGCGGTAACCGGAGGTGACATGGTCAGCAAAACTGCTGCCAATAGCTTGGTCGACGACTGCTTGCGCGCGTGCCAGGAAACGACGTAGGGGGGTATTAGGGGACGAGATCTTGCCCTCAGAGTAGGTTCCGATTCCAGCTAAAAAATCTCAGTCAGTCTGATGATCTGTGTAATGGACGCAAAAGCAGGCTATTCGGGTGGAGATAGCATGATTCAACAGAATCTTGCAGGTTTGGTGATGAGGATACTGCGACCCATAAACATACGTTGGTAGTAGTGGAACTGATTTGGGCTGTCACGATCAAGCATTTGATAGATCTTGACGACATTGGTGTCCGAGGAGTCCCCGTGAAAAGCATTACCGGTGCCATCGAAACAAAGAACCAGGCGTCGGCCAGTACCGGTAGCAGTCATAGCGGTGTCTCAGTTCGAATATGATCTTGCACAAGCACTTGTAGGATCAAGTACAATAACAATCCGTCGATATCGAGTTTGCAATTGAATGGTTAGGTACAATCCCTTTTTTGCCGCTTGGACGTATGGGCTTTTTACCGGACACTTGGTCGATGTGAGCAAGAACAACAGACACAGCGTTCGATGCAAGGAGAAAAGTCAGGAGCTTTGCAGTGAGTTGAGTATGACTATTACCAAGGAGTGCCAAAGATCAATTATTGGCTTACATTGTTATGTCGTTAGATCAAATTTAGCTATAGCGGCAGTAGATCTGTTCCTAAAAATGCTACAGGACGATTGGTTCGTCCTTGGACCCGCTCTTGGAAGGTCAACATTGACCAGGTCAGCATTGCCCACACTAAAAGAGCCTCCTAGAGTATCGTCATCAGTCCGATCGTGCTTGCGATCGGGCGCGTAGGCGTTCTTCATAGAGCAATCGCGACGCAGCCTCTAACAATGTGGACCCCAGCAATCACATATTAACTTCTTGATGCCTAGGAAAAACTTTACTTGCCATGTCGTGCACAATTTATTATGAATGATGGGTCTTTGTGATAAGTGGCTGCATGATCCGTGCAGCTGCATGTGCACTAAGACTTGGCTTCAGAACACTCCTCCTGCTTCTATCTATTTGCGCGAAAATGGTTGACCTGATCGACAGCTTACCTAGCGCATGTACTCCATATTTTCACGCCACATTTGCTGCATGTGGCTGCGGCTGGCTCTGCCAGCACAAGCCCGGTTTCCTATTCCATTCAGCGAGTGGAGACAGAACATAGGCCAGCGTCACCAGACAAAATAGTGCTAAAATGAACTGGTAAAGATGAAAGGTTAAGACTACCTATGGCTTTACGGCGGCATGAGATCCTCTGATCACTTATAGAATCGCGATTAGCATAGTCGGCGATAAGCAACTGCGAGTGTGACCTCTACTGTACTATTTTAAGATAATACTGTTGGCGACCTCGCGATCGCATCTGCAATAGATCGAGGTATGTACCTAAGCAGCAGTGGGCTTACAGGTTCGGCGGTACAAGCTGCGTTCCGAGGTCGCCAAGTGGTTGAACATAACAGACCATATGCAAAACTTCTAACTGGTCAATAACTTACCTTGGCTATGTGGATATCATAATCATTATGCCACGCTCTTTCAGCAGGCCTAATAGTGCTCTAAGTGGATACTGGATTTTTATTAAGACATGCGAGCCCCCTCATGTCTAAATTTCTGCAAGCTCTCTGGTTTAGTACGTTAATTGAACTATCAACTATGGCTGTTGCAGTACAGCCTCATTCTCAACTTGTGTCACAAGGCACTACTTCTTCAAAACTAGGCGTTACAGGCTTGACACAGACTCTTGTTCCCCTAATTGCTGCCATCATTACTCTATTCGTCGAACCTATAATCACGAGAGCTGTCGGGCTTTCAAACCCTCCAAAAGCTTCTAAGTTGTCCTCATTCTTCAGAAACAACGGGAACTCCAACCTCAAGTTGTATCAACGACTGTTTACCATTTGTGGGTGGAAATCGAATTTCAAGTTGTCCTTCGAGCAGTGGAAAAGTCGATTGACGACTCTTTATGGCTATGGATCGAAGGTGTGGTCTTCCTTTGGTTTCTTTGGCTGCGTAACTGTGGTTGTGGTAGCACTTATTCTAGGATTCGTGACATACAAGTTGTACGCAATCCTTTTCCCAACTACAGTCAAGTCTAAACCAGCCTCCGGGGAGCGTTACGATGTGGACGAAGCGTTCTCCTCTCCAGAAGAGACTTCTTCTAGTCTCATCCAAGACATCAGAGGTGCTGGTCTCAAGGCAGTTCGAAGCGATATCAAGACTTTGCTTGAGGTTGCTTTCTCTACTGGAAAACCGGTTGACGATAAAAAGATGGCCGTAAGCTCAAATGATGGTTTTTTGCATAGTTTTCATTCTCACAGCCTTAGATGGAAAAGCTCGTCGCTATCGCAGCTGCACTTCCACAGAACTCCAAGGCGCGCAAAGTTCTCACCAACTTTCTCACAGAGGGTCTGTGGAAGAGCTTGCCACACCCACCGCTCAGCTATCAGGGCGAACAATTCGAATTTAGGACGCCCGATGGAAGCTTCAATGTATGTCATGGTTTGATCTCTATGTCGGTTGGTCACTGATCATGCAGAACGTACTTTTCCCGGACCTAGGAAAGGCTGGCACTCCCTACGCAAGGACAGCACGAAGAATGAAAAAGCTTGATGGTGTTCGACCTGATCCTGGTCTTCTTTTTGATAGTAAGTCCGAGAGTCGGGAATGAATAGCGCAGCAGCTAAACACATCAGCGCTCATGGGACGCGCCCCCGGCAAATTTCAGGAGAATCCAGCCGGTCTTTCTTCAGTTCTGTTCTACCACGCTTCAATCATCATTCATGGTAAGGACTGATGTTTTCAAGTGATTCGCTCGATGACTGACCATTCAAAGACATATTTAGAACTAACCGCCTTGATCCAAACATATCCGACACATCCTCGTACCTCGATCTTGCTCCATTGTATGGTTCCAGTCTTGAAGATCAACTTAAGATCAGGACCATGAAGCGAGGCCTTCTAAAACCTGATACTTTTCATGAACGACGCCTTCTGGGTCAGCCCCCAGGCGTCAACATCATACTGGTCATGTACAACAGATTCCACAATTACGTAGCAGACATGCTGCTTAAAATCAACGAGGGGGGGAGATTCACTCTGCCGCCGACAAGGAATTCAGAGGACGAGAATAGGGCACTGGTGAAGCAGGATAATGATTTGTTTCAAACTGCACGTCTGTGAGTTATTTGAAAATGGTAGTCCGTCGATTTTGTAGCTTACGCTCAGCCACAGCATTGTGGGTGGACTTTATATCAACATCTCTCTACACGACTATCTCCGAGGCCTCACCAACACCCATGCTACTTCGAGCAGCTGGACAATCGATCCAAGGGTGGAAATAAAAAAGGCCAACGGGGAAGAGGTTGCACGAGGGGTTGGTAATCAAATTTCGGCCGAATTCAATCTCCTCTACCGATTCCACTCTATCATTTCGCAACGCGATGAGAAATGGTTGAATGACTTTATGCAGAGCCTCTTTCCAGGCTCAAATAAGACATTAGAGCAGCTCACACCCCAAGAGCTCCTTCAGGGTCTGTTAAGATGGGAGCAGAACATTCATCCAGACCCTAGCAAGCGGACTTTTGACGGGTTGAAAAGAGGCCCGGATGGGAAATTCAGGGATGAAGATTTGACAAGAATTATGACTGATGCTATGGAATCACCTGCAGGTAAGTAAAGTTGCTGTCTCTCCTCACAGAATCATGCTCATCGGGATAGGTGTGTTTGGACCCAGAATGGTGCCAAAGGCGCTCCGTGTGGTTGAAACCCTCGGTATTTTGCAGGCAAGAAAATGGTATAGATCTCGTTACCATAATCAACGTATTCTCGTACTGACCTCGGATAGGCGTATGGCATCACTCAATGAGTTCAGAACATTCTTTGGCTTGAAACGACATGAAACGATGGAGGACATCAATCCCGATCCCGAAATCGCGAACCTATTGAGACATCTCTATGATAGCCCTGATATGGTCGAACTCTACCCTGGGTTATTCATCGAAGATACCAAGCCGGCGATGACTCCTGGAAACGATGGTTGCTTAGGTATGTTCTTCTCAACATAACAGATTGCGTGTTGTAACAGACTGATGTTATAGGCTACACTGCTGGACGCGCGGTGTTTTCTGATGCCATCACTCTTGTCCGCTCAGATAGATTTTATACCATTGACTATACACCGGCGACTCTGACCAACTGGGGAATGCAAGAAGTTCAGCAAGATTACGACGTGTAAGTGTTGACATCAACCCCTTGAGAAGTTTCGAGGCTCACAAATTATAAGCATGGGTGGTTCAATGTTCTACAAGCTGTTCCAACGTGCACTACCAGGCTGGTATCCTTACAATAGCCTTCACATCATGCAGCCAATGTACACATGGAAGAAGAACAAAGAGATTGCGGAAACTCTGGGTACGATCAGCCAATTTTCTCTCGCAGGTCCGAAGCCACCGCCAAAACCAGTGGTCCTTACAAAACATGCCACAATCTGTAAGGTATTGAAGGATCAGACGGCGTTTCGCGTACCATGGCTACCCGCTCTGAATGATTTATTCCCCGGTGAGAAGGACTACTCGAGTTTTATGCTTAGCGGCGATGCAGCAGGTAATGCCGCTCAGCGAGCCCTACTCAAAGGAATCCTGTACAGTCCCGAGGATTTCAACAAGCTACTCCTTGATACCGTGAGGCGGACTGCTAGTGCTGCACTCAAAGCACAGACTTTCGAACTTCCCGGATTGGCTTCACAGGTCAATGTTTTAAGAGAGTGCGTTCGGTAAACATTTCGTTGAAGACAGGCAACTTGCTGACCCGCATAGTATCGCGATTCCTGTCAATGCGATCATTATATCGGATCTATTTTCTTTGGATCTCCGGAGCGAAGAAAATCCGAAAGGAGCCCTGTCGATGCCAGAGGTGTACAAACATCTCACAAACGTGCGCACATGGGGCTTCAACAACAATGATCCGGCGATGGCATTCCGTCGGCGTCTGTGGGCTCAGCAAAGTGCGGAAGTGCTGACAAAAACCACAATCGCTGCAGTTGCTCAGATTGCAGGTGGAGCTCAAGGGCTTCTCACCAGGCTGATAGAACTGTTCAAGGGATCTCCAGCCAGGCACCTCAAAGATGGTTCGCTCCGTTGGTATGGGCAGCATGTCGCCGAAGAACTCCTGGCTCATGGAAAAACTGTTGAGGAGACAGCCGAGATCATGTGGTTGACCGCGTTAGCAGGAATTGGTGCACCGGTAGGCATGGTTAGTGTGCCTCCGTGCCTCCGTACTGACAAGGATGGTAGCTGACTTGTCTAGTTCGCCGATGTGCTCGGTTTCTTCCTCCAGCCTCAGAATGCGGAGCACTGGGCCAACGTTCAAGATATCGTTGCCCGTAACGGACCCACGACTCATGAACTCCTTCGACAATATGTCATGGAGGCGCAACGTTTGACAAGTCGCCAACGCAATCTGCGGATATGCGTACAGGATAAATCTATCGATGGCCAAGACTTCAAGCAAGGAGATGCGGTCATGTGCCTACTCGGACCTGCTTGCCAGGACCCTAGTTACATTTCGGAACCACAGTCATTCAAGCCCGGACGACCAACGGATGCTTACATACACTTTGGTTACGGTCCTCATGAGTGTCTGGGAAAAGAAATCACGATCACATATTGCGTAGGTTTGCTTGAAGTCATAGCTGGGCTAAAAAATCTGAGACCTGCTCCGGGAGCTATGGGCGAGTTGAAGAGCGTTCAGGTTGGGACTGAACGGTGCTACCTGGATGATACATGGTCCTGGTTGACCTTTGATCCGACAAGTGCGTTCCAACAATCTATTGCAATACAAGTCCCCTGCATTCGAGAATTGCTAACGCTGAATAGCTTGGAAGTTGCATTTTGATGGCATTGGTAGAGGTGTATGCCGGCATTCGCACTTGGACGTCGCCACTGGACAAGACGTCAATTCAATCTACCACGTGCTGAAGATCCAGAATACTGAAGGTCCTCTCAGCGTCGAAATTGCTGGATCAAAACAAGAGACTGTTGTTGATCACTCCAAAGGCGAAGATGTACCAACCTATAATTCCCGTCCAGCCCCATCCGCCAAGACTGCCACAAAGGCCGGATCGAACTCTCCTCAAGAACTTCAAAGCCAGGCAAGACCAGGTTCTCCGGCTGAAGAATTGGTTGGCACTTCGGAAGATTTGAGTACAGCCACTACTCCCAAATCAACAAGTCCCTCAGATAAAGAGCCGTCGGAACTCAAAAGTCAGAATCAAACCTCGGATGTGACGACTCACTCACAACCCTCGCCATCTGCAGGCTCTGGAGCGTCCGGACAGAAGTCAGGTCAAAAATCATCCGACATTCCAGGAAGCACAGGCCCTAATCTTACAGCTCCTATTCAAGAAGTAACGACTAGCACTACAGGCGATGGGATATTGACGACTACCATCAAACATCCTATCGGGACCACTGTTGGTATCCTAGGATCCCAGGTAAGCTCAAAGTCAACCAAGAATGAATCTCCTCCTTGGTCCCTTGCTTCAATCGCCGGACGAAACCTTGAGTCACATTCTCGTTCGAGTCAACAAGAAACTTCTCAAGAATCTCACAATACTTCCAAGACTTCCAAAAATGTTCAAACAAGCGATAGCGGTGATACTTCGTCCTCTGTCAACGCCTCCAATGGCCATCATTGGTTCTTCTCGGCCGCGTCTGCGCGTGACGCAGAGGTCGAGTTTCCAGAGGAGTTACGCCCACCTTCTCCTCACGGATTGAATGGAAGTAGAATCCACAACACGGGACAAAAGTCGGAAGGAGTCGGTATTCTATCTTAAGTAGAGTTTCCTGTTAGTTACATATCACCGACCCAGAAAAGATGCGGTGTCTTGTTTAAGGGAATTTTAAGTGGAGCAATGCATATACTGAGCATATTATTGCTCTGATCAAGTGTATGATCTTATAGCCGATAGGCGGCCTTGACAGAACGCGTGCCTTGTTCTAAGGTGAAGCTATTCGGAAGAGTGAATTTCGCCAAATCTCGTTTGAGGTCTACACGCTTCGGTCATTGCAGCTTTTTGTAAATGGATGTATTAGGCGATGATGTTTCAGATGGCGTATTCGGCATACGTTATGGCATGTGTGACTCTTAACTCTGTCGCGATGACGGAGTCGGAGGCAACAGTATCGCAGAAGCTGTTTAGCAACGTCGTGAAGTGAAATTGTAGATCTAGCATTTCTGCTTGCACCTTGAAACATGATGGGGATAATTCTAGCTATTGAACTTCGTCACATCCAATGGAGAACGTCTTAGCTTCGAGGAAACTTAGTCTTGGCCGCAACCCGCTTGAAGCAGTGCGTGGGATCTGTGTATGTCACAGTGATTTAGACGTTGTGATGACGGTTTCGATGTTTTGGCGGAACTCTTTGACACGCACGTTGTGTTCGGTAAGCAACGTGTCGCCGGTCACGTAGCATATCACAAATAGTTCAGCATATTGACTGGAACACAGCTTTGATTGATATGGAGGCATCCTCTGCTTACCACATGTTTTAGGAGTTGTGGAGAGTTGTGTTAAATCGAACCATTACATGAGCGCTAGCTCGTGATATTGTTGGTGATTTGGGACATACCCTATATCTGAATGTTCCACTTGTTGCAAAAATCATTCATCTGCCTTACGCTTCCTCTTAAGCTTGCCCACGTTTACGGCTGCTGAAAGAATTTCAAAGCACTCCTTGAGACCAGCAGCATAGTTGGTATAAGCATTGATTTGCTTAGAATCTAGATAAAGGTCAACACAGCTATCAGCATTCTATAACGAGACATTCTTAGACACGTTGAAATACCTTAGCTGCACAATTATTAATCTAGGTCAGATTATCAAGCCTGTTACAGTATACTGTAGCACTCCTTGAGCGGCCGCGATGATTATAGCTGGTAAGGAGAACATGCAGGCAATTGAGCTTCGCGACACTAATTTCAAACGCACAATTACGAGCAGAAATAATCACTCCAGTGTTAAGATCCCAAGTTATGTCCACCCTCTCTTGTGCCTTACAGGACAATGGATATGTAAAAGCTGGAAGTATTTGCAGTCTAACTCAGTGGATGCCAACTGGACGCTCCGAAAAACAGTATGCACTAGCTACGGTCTTTATCCAGGGTATTGCCCAGGTCATGCACCCAATTTGAGCCAGATTCTTCCTGATTGAAGGTCTCAACGCCTATAGTCCGCACTGTAAGCCAGGCAGGAACAATAGCAACAGCCCACAAACCGTAATTGAGGTAAGTGCTACCAACAGATGCAAAAATTGGCACGGCGCCCAAACCGTAGCTCAAGGCTTGCCAGGCGGACTCCGTTCCACGCACCAGGGCAGCAAGACGGACTGTATCCTGAGGGTTGCTGGATATCTGGCCTACTAGGAAGAAGGCAAAATTGTAATTCAACTGGAAGCCTGCGACGAGAAAAATGAAAGGCGCGAAAGCGCGACCAAAACCTTCGTCTGACCAATCAAATAGCTCTCCAGAACGGGAATATTGTGTAACGTTTACAGTAAGCCTAAGACGACAAGTCAGTTTGCATACTGTGAAATGACGACGAAACACACTTACCAAGTCCACCAGGCTCCCTGTGTGACCATGATGACTATAAACGCCCAGCGCGCCCGCTTCTTCAGTGCGATACTAGAGTAGTCAAGCCAAGCACCAAGTAGATTTGTCGCGATGATTGCGGCGATGCCAGACAAGAATGATCCGAGCGAGCGAGCGCGGACACTGAACCACAATGAGTTGTAGGTATTGTATACTGCCTCGCTATAAACACCCTGGCCGATCCAGAGAATTAGCAACAGAAAGTCCTTCCTAAGGAAGGTCCTGGTTGTAGCACGTATCTCCTGCCACGGATTGTCATAAATCTCAAGCTTGACTTGCTGCCGATCTTTACGCTGTACTTTCGAGGGCCGGTTCAAGAACAACGCAACGAAAGGTCCGAGGCATTGCAGACCAATGAAGATAAGGTAGACTGTATACGACACCTGTCCCCCTTCGTTTCGATCCGAATTCAAGCCGAGATTGATAGCGCCGCCCAGAATACGGCCCACACAAGTCCATGTTATCCAGTATGCGATCATTCTTCCTCGATTCTTGGGTTCCGGATACGCGATAGCGACAGCTGCCTCTGTCGCCCAAAAAATGCCAGCAGAGATCCCACAAAGCGCAGCGCCCAGCAAGATAAGCCATTCGACACCAAAGCGATTGTTGACATAGAGACCAGCGCTATAAGGTGCGAATCCGATTGTTCCCACAACAAGCGCGCCTTTGATGCCAATGTACTTGACGAGCGAGCTGGTCAGCCAGCACGACACAATCATGAGACAAAATAACAAGGCGTTGGCAGTGTTCACCAAGTAGGGAGCTTGAGCACCACCGGCGCCAAGAGAGTTCATTGCACCCCATAGACCAGGCGCGGCAAGACTACAGAATCCGAGAATTGTGGCATTGTATATTGGTGTGCGATACCATTTGACTGAGGTGATCAGCAACTGAGTTCCCACGACGTCGTGAGATAGTGGAAATTGAACCTACTTGGCTCTCCATCACTTTCGCTTGTCACACCTTGTTGCGTGATACCTCTTTCTTCTTTCGACATAGTAGCGGAGTCTCAATAGCGATGATGAGAATGTCCCAGATACGGCGGTCTTCCTTACCCCAAAACCTTGTGAGATGCAGGGAATTCGAGCATGTTTATGTGACCAGCTGGCCACCTAGTCATGCCAAAAGACGGCAGCGCAAGTGGAGTTATGTTCGTGCCACAGTGCCTGAAATTTGCATACGTACTGAGCCAAGACCATGGTCGGATAAGATGAGCATGTACGATTGGTTGGCCAATGACGTGCTTTGCTCGAGAAGTGATGCTACCCCTTGTGTAGACCTCGGTATCTCAATGGCAGACGAGCTAAAAGTACGTTCTAAATCTAGTAGTTTCCTGTTTGGGGATGCTAGGAGAATCGTGGAAATGTTCGAGCCTTCGAGGCCGCCTATTTAATGCAGTCTACGCGTTCTTTGGTGGTAGTTTTCCTGAATGCTCGTGCACACTAGCGAGTCATACGAAGATATCGGTAGTTATCATGGCAATTACCAATTTGCTCTAGCTACAGCCGCGCCGAGATTCCGTCAACGTCGTTGCTTAGGTTTCTGCGAAGACCCGATCACTCGGACATTCTCAGAAATCTAGTCTTATCGCTGGTCTGGAGCGCGATATCCAAGAGTAATACATAGCTAAGTGTTGTCACGTCAGTTTACGAATTATTGTGCGCATGTTAGCCAAACTCATTTAATCTCTCGAGCACTAATACCGCCAGGAGCATGCATAATTAATTGTACTACTTTTACTCGCGACGAACTGTACGCAAAAGACTGCAGTCGTTGGATTCCAGTTTTCTACCGCCGCATCACCTAGATTCTTGTACGCTGAATGCAGACTACTCGGTCACAGATCTCAAAGACGAATACCGGCGGAAGAAGGCTATATCATCCGCAACGAGACAATTGAGGAACTTTACAGCCAATTCCCTTTATCGGACTCGACGGCCTAATTGAAAGTAAGCAACGATATGCTTGCACGTGGACGTGGGAACTGCACAAGGGTCTTGCATCATCTGGTGTTGCAACCGACAAGTGTCGGTTGCAACGGGTTTTTGGATATTTTTTTCTGAAAGCAAACTTTTAAAACTATGGTCAGAATGCAGCAAAGTAAGGGAGTATATGTAAAGGAAGAGTGCATAAAGGGCTCCTTAGTAAAGCTTTCTAAGATAACTAGTATTTAGTAGCTCTTTATAATTATCTTTACTAAAGTTCTCTAAGCTACTTAAAATAGTATATTTATCTATCTATAAACGTTTACTTACGTACTTTAACCTTATATAAGTTAGATAAGAAAAGGGAATATATATACCTATACCCTATATAGCCTTTTTCTTTATATATAGAGTTCTTTAACCTTAGTATATAAAGAATAAGACTTTAAATACTTAAATTAAACCTATTATAACTCCCTACTCTAGATAATTAATAACTTAGTATTTTCTTAATATCTACTTTTTATAATATAATAAATATTTAAATCTAAAGTTAACCTATACTAATTAGTAAAGTAATTAACTTTATTTTTTGTATTAGAATAGTAAAGAATAGAAATTACGTAAAAAGTATAATAAAGAGTAAGAATACTATTAGATAGAAATTACTTAAAAATTATAGTAGGGACTGTATAGTTATCTAGCTAATAGCTTTCTAGTTAACTTATATAACTAATTAACTAATACTAATTTTAATTAAGCTTAATAATTAGATAGAAATACTATATAATTATAATAATAGTAATTAATATATACTTAAGAGACTGTATAAATATTTCTCTATAACTATTAAATATAGTACTTATACCTTAGATACTAGTATTAATAGTATAACTAAACTAAATAGTCTATAAATTGTTTATATAAATAGATTTAATAGAAGCTATATATTATACATTAAGAATAAAAAATAACTTACTAGCTTTAATAGAATATAAATTAAATAATAGTATATAAATATTAAAAAATAGACGTTTAGGATTAATCTTAAGTATTTAGAAACTTTAAATTTAAATAGATATATTATATATTTACTTATTAGTATTAAAGTAATTATATAAGATTATAAAAATATACTTATAGTATATAAAGAAAGGTTTTAATAAATAGAAAGTTTACTACTTTAACTTTATAGAAAAACTACTATAGAGTAGCTTACTAGCTTTTTTAGAAGAAATAGGAAATAGTTACTAAGGTAAATAAAAGAATATATAAGGTATAAAGCTATTTAAGATTCTATAAGATAAAATATCTAAATTTAACCTATTTTCTAAAATATAATAAAAAAAATAGACTAAATCTATAAGTCTAAAACTAAACCTTTAGAAGGTATAAACTTCTACTAATAATCTAAACCTATATAAAAGTCTTTCTAAACTATATAAACTAGTAAAAGGTAAACTAAATATATTTATTACTTTTTAGCTAGAACTAGAACTAGTAATAGAGGTTATACCCTAACCTTTTTTATATAAGCTAAGAAAGATACTAATACTAACTAATCTTTAAGTTCTATATAAAAAAAGAACTATATATTAATCCTATATAGATTAATATACTCTTTAAGATTAAAGTATTATACTAGATAAGTTATATATAGGTAAATATTATATATACTCTATAAATACTATATACCTATCCTTCTATACCCTATATAAGACTAGTACCTAAGTAAACTCTAAGTTTACTTAACTACTATTTATAAGTATAGCTATATAATAATTAAGTCTAATATAGTATAGTACTAAGCTAAGTATAGCTATATATAAACTATACCTACCCCTCTAAATTACTTATACCTTTTAATAATTATATTATACCTAAAAAACTTACCTAATTCTAAAAGTTCTAAGAAAAAACTATTTAGGTAAGCTATATAATATATTAGTAGATAAAGTAAAGATTCTTAGAGATTTATATATATAACTATAAATTCTAAAGGCCTATTACTTAGATATTATCCGTCTATAAACGTTTACTTATATAGTTTTAACCTTATATAAGTTAGATAAGAAAAAAGGATATATATACCTATAGCTTATATAGCTTCTTCCCTTATATATAGAGTCCTCTAACCTTAGTATACAGAGGATAAGACTTTAAATACCTAAATTAAACCTATTATAACTCCCTACTCTAAGTAATTAATAACTTATTATTTCTTTTACCTTTACTCTCTATTATAAGATAAATATCCGTACCTAGGGTCTACCTATAGATATCCTATTAGATATTCTTAAAGATTATATATATATATACTATTTATATAAACTAAATCTAAATATAGTATAGCTTAAAATAAATACTATCTTTAATATATATTTTAATAATAGTATAGGTTAGAATAAGTATTAAAGTAACTAGATAATACTCTCTTTATTTTATTATTAAAAAGAAAACTTAAATAAGTTTTTATATAAAGTACTTAAGATAAGAATTAATAATATAATACCTGTATTAAAAGTACTTAAATTTTAGTACTAAGGTAACTTTTAGCTTTATATAGCTATTATATAAATATATAAAGGATAACTAGAGCTTAAGCTAGCTTTCTTTACCCTAAAGCCTATATAGGAAGTATTATTTAATAATCTTAATATAGTTATCTAAGTTACTTTAAATAGATAATTTTTCTAGTTAATATAGAATAATAAAAATATATACTATATAATTAAGAAATACTTTACTATACTCTATAATATAAGTATAAAATATAATAGTTAAAGTTCTTATTTTATTAGTAAGAATAGTAAGGAAACTACTATTTAACAAAAATAGAGAGGTAGACTATTTTTATATTATAAATCTATAATAAAGAAATAGTTAATCTATTATAAAAAACAATACTAGTTTTAAAACTATTATTATTAAGAATATACTTATATTAAATAATACTATATTAGTTTATATAAGAAATTCTATTTATAAGTCTTAAATATAGAAGATATATTAGTACATATTATATCCTTTAAAAGATTACTATTATATAAAGAGAAAGAGAATAAAGATATAAACAAAGACAATAAAGAATAAAGTAGTAAAATTAGAAATAGTAGTAATAATATATAATTTCTACTACTATATAATACCTTTATTATAGAACTAGTAAGTATATCTATAATAAAAAGAAAAGTATACCCTTAATAGTAATACTTACTAGAAAATTAATACTATATATTATACTAAGGTAAGCTTTAGAATATAGAATCTTTATCTATCTCTACTTTTAGTAAAGTATAAGCTAAAGTATACTTTTAGAATAATATATATATTAAAGTAGACTAGATACTTAGTATATACACTATAAGCTTTAGTAGCTAAGCTATAAATAATAGTTTTAATATTCTATAAGTATAAAACCTTCTTAGTATAGTTATTTACTATATACTTAATATACTATTATTCTTTTCTTTTAGTTATATAGATACTAATAAGCTAGGTACTTATATTAATAATATCTTTAATATTATTATATAAAAAAATAGCCTAATAATACCTATTATATGTAAGATTCTTTCTTTATAGTTCTATACTACCTAGTACTTACTAAGGCTTATATAGAGCCTAAGCCTATAATAAATAGTACTATATAGTAGGTAATAGATATCTTAACTTCTATAGCCTAGACTTTAAAATAATTACTAGAAATCTTACTACTACTAATTTATTATATTATAGAATTAAATAGTATAACTAGGCTTATTCTAATATATTTAAGACTAGTTTTACTAAATAGGACTATATTAGCTTTTCTTCTTATAATATAATTAATAACTTATTAATTTCTTATCTTTATTCTTTATTCTAAAATAAATATCTATATTTAGAATCTACTTATAGTTATATTAGATTATATATATAATAGATAATAAAAAATTATATAAAGTAAGAAAACTAATAAAAGTAATATTAGTACTAAGTAGATCCTAAAGCTTAATTAGTATAATTTAGTATAGATATTATAAAAAAAAAAGCTACTAATCTATACGGAGATATTAAGTACGTATAGGTTTTTCTTTAAAATAGTTATAAGCTCTTTTTTTACTTAGCCTAGGTATATTAGTATTAGATTAATAATTTTAATAGAGATAGAGCTTAAATTAATTGTATTATATATATTATGTTAAATCTATAAGTAGACTTCTTTTATAGTTCTAAGGCTATACTAGTATAACCTTAGATCTATAATAATCTAAGATATAGCTACTTATATAGTAGGGCTATATCTAATATACCCCTTTAGATTAGTAGCTAAGCTAAGCTAGATATTATTTACTAAGATTAACCTATTAAAGCCTTTCCTTAATATCTATAATAGCTATTTCCTTAGGTAGCTAGGTCCTAGTTACTAGGCCTATCTAACTAAGAAAATTATTCTATTTAATTACTAGTAGTACTTTAGTAAACCTATTAGCTAATATCTAGTTAGTTAGTATATAGGTTACTATAATCTTACTACTAGAAACCTTTTATTAGAGCTAATAATTATATATATCTATATACCTAAGCTTAGTTTAAAGTTTAGCTATATCTTTTATAATAAGGTAGATTATTTACTAATTATTATAGTTAATTATTATACTTATTTAGGATAGCTATATTCTAAGTTTTATAAGTAGGCGTATAGTATATAGTACTTCTTTAGCTACTTAGAATAAGGTAAAAAGTTTAGCTTTAGTAGTTAAAGTAGTAACTATATCTTATTTACTTACTTTCTAAGCTAATAATCTACTATAGAGCTTAATTATATAGCTTTAGAAGCTTTTATAATTATAGGTATTATTAGTAAAAAAAGTATTACTTACTACTTTAAATTCTTTTTCTTATCTTAGTTTAAGTACCTTTTATTATATACTCTAAAAATAAAGTAGTATTCTATCTACTACTTAGTAATATTTAGTACTTAGGTTAACTAGGAATTATACTAGTTATAATATTATAAAGGTAATATCTAGTCTGATAGTAACAGCTATAAATAGTAATAAGCTAATCTTTTATTAGTATTAGTTAATCTTTACTACTATTACTAACTTATTATTTAGTAAAAGTTCTATAGTTACTATTAGTATCTTATACCTTATATCCTAGTATATTATAAGCCTACTAATCTTATTAATATATATAGCTTATAAGAGTTATATTAATTATAATTTCCTATTCTATATAATCTTAATTCTAAGAAACTATTATAAGTCTCTATACCTAGTAAAGGTATATTTTAATTATAGACTCTTAATAATCTCCTTAGCCTTATATTTATCTATCTTATAGTATACTAGGATAATATTATCTATATAGAAGAAGATAATAATACTTTTTTTAATTATATAGTATAGTTTATAGGGTATAATCTTAAAGCCTAATTAAGTAAGTAATAATATAAATTTTTTATACTAAAGAAAGGGAGATATATATAGTCTATATAGTACCTTCTAAACCTTAAGTAGTATTCTTAGTTTTTAATATCTATAAGGTATCTTTAGATATATCTTTTTATATATTATAGTATATATAAAGATATTTATTATATTATACTATTTAAGCTTAAGATTATATTTTATAGTAATTAAAATAAGTATCTAAAAAGAATAGCTTACTAATATAGCTATATATATATCTTAAGAGGTAATATTTTATTATTAGTTATTATTAGGTGCCTTATTATCTATAATAGACTTGTTACCTATTATATATAGGTATTTACTAAGTATATATAGTACTCTATATAATAATATCTTATTAGAGATACTATACTCTTTTAGGCTAGCTTAGGGCTAGTCACGTAGGCCAGCGCCTAATAGAGTATCTCTAATTTAGTCTTAAAGCTATTAAGCGTTTATTTAGACGTAGGTTTAAGTTATATTTAATACTTAAAGGCTAGCTAAGTACGTTATTATAAGATATAATAATATAGAGTAGTTAGGCCCTACTAAAGCTACTAGGGGGTAGTACTATATACTAATAGCCTATTATAGCCTCTAGAATAAAGGCTCTCCTAAAAAGGAAATATTATTAGGTACCTTATTATCTATAATAGACTTATTACCTATTTTGTATAGGCGTTTACTAAGTATATATAGTACTCTACGTAATAATATCTTATTAGAGATACTATACCCTTTTAGGCTAGCTTAGGGCTAGTTACGTAGGCTAGTACCTAATAGTTATTTTAGATAACTAATTAAGCGTTATATTAAAGTAGTTAATAGTTTTTATTAAGTTTATATATATATACCTTTATATAGTTTAATATTTAATATCTAGTATATTAGATTTCTAGTACTAAGACTTTAGTCTAGGACTTTATTTATTTATAGCTTTTTAAGTATATAGTTTTTACTTCTTTAAATATTTTATAGAGTAGATATTCTTTAAGCTATCTATACTTTTTTAGTAGTAGTAGAAGCTAGCTTTTATATAAGAGTACTTGATTTAGAAGTATCTAATTAAGTTATACTTTTATAACTATTTTATTATTTATCTTACTAATTAGTACTACTTAGGTTTTTACTATAGATACTACTACCTATAGTATTATTTAGTATATAAGTAGTTTAGAGTTTATACTAATATTAGTATTAAAGCTTTTTATTAGTCTATATAGATTTAAAATTATACTAGTATAACCCTAATTTTAGTTAACTATATATATTAA